>PPHD01000289.1:16712-77234 GCA_002909625.1 Bambusicola thoracicus | reverse complement strand
AGGGGCTGCACCACAGGGCGGTGGGCATGGAACGGGCTGCCCAGGGCTGTGGGCATGGCCCCCAGTGCCGGAGTTCAAGCAGAGTTTGGGCAGTGCTCTCTGACATAGGGTTTGATCTTTGGCGGTCCTGTGTGGAGGCCAGAATTGGACTCGGTGATCCTTGTGAGTCCTTTCCAACTCGGGATATTCTTTGATTCTGTGATTCCCAGCTTCAGCCATTCCTGCAAAGATTACCCCCCATGATATTGCAAGGAAATGAATAATGGAAAATGACGGGCTTCAGAGCACTGTATGAATCCACGGGAGACCCACCTCAGCCTTCCTCAGTTCTGTGTATTAAGATCACACCAAACCTTCATCCATCTAGTTTGTAGAAAATAACCAAAGTCAAACAAGACAGGGCAACTCTCCCAAAGCAAGAACTGCAAATGCATTAATTGAAATATGCCATTATCGTACCCCAACACGTAATCCTTATGCCCAGATACTTGTCAATATGGCAGTTAAGTGATTGTTAACTCAAGTTCCAAAACTGATCCCAGCTGGCTGACCTTTTAAAAACCTTTTACGTTAGAAAAAAATGACATTTTTTCCCCCCGGTAAAACTTTCCCTAGAGCTCTACTAAACCTTCGAGCAAAAAGGGCTGAAGAAGGGGTAAACCACTTACTGGTCTTCAATGGAGGAATGCTTTCTTCCCCTTGATGCTGAAATCAAAGTGCAGCACATGGATTGGCCTCCCCCATGCAAGCACCCCTTCATCCCCACTTCTCCACAGCCAAGTGCTGCACTGCCATTGTGTAGTGAGCCCATCCAGCAGGAACAGAGGGGTTGTTGTAGGGATTTCAGTCCTGCTGAAGGCTTCCTCAGAGCACGGCTGTGATTCCACATGGAAAAAAACTTTCCCCTGTACGTATATATAGATATGTTTTAAAGCTAAGTAACTACACCCAAACAAATGTCTGCTGAAAACTTCAGCTAGGCATCCACAGTCTACAAAATGCCAAGACTGAGGTTGCCTAAACCAACTGTAATGTGGCCCTGTGCTTAGTGAGATGACCTCAATGGAGTTTGCACTGCCAAATACTCTCCTTTCTCTCTTCTGCCCATTTTTTTTCCTGCCCTTACACTCAGCCTGTGCTCCATGCATGACTGTGCCTCCCTGATGCATCCAGCAGGACAGTGCTGTGATACCGTGCGATTGCCCCCAGGCAGTACAGCGCTGCATGCTGAGCAGTCGTTACATTCTGCTCACCTGGGAGCTTCATCTTGCTGCACGTAGCAGGGAAGCAGCAGAGATATGGCCATGTAGAGACAGATGTTCAGCAGAACCAGCTGTTAAAATTCACATCGGTCCAGAGCCAGAGCTGCTCTTTCCCCCCAGCCTCTGCCACCTGGCTGCCAAACAGCTTTAGATGGTGGATGGGCCACCTCCTGCAAGTCACACAGATGGCTCATGTTCTGCCATGCCAGGCTCTATGGACACGTTCAGCAAAGGGTAGTGACCAGTGCTGGCACATCTCCAGCAGTGCCGTAAGGTTTGCACCCAGAGACACCCGTCTTTTTGGTGATGCTGCACTTCATCTCCTTGATGAAGTTGGTTCTGTCACGCTAAGCCAAGCAAATAATTCATCACAGAACCACAGAATCGTTAAGGTGGGAAAAGACCTCTCACGTCATCCAATCCAACCGCCCACCTGCCACCAATGCTGTGCACTAACTCATGTCCCTCAGTGCCACACCTACGCTTGATGGCCTTTCATGTTGAAGCTGCCTGCTCCAGTGCTCACCAGCAGTATGAGCGCCTCGTGTTCGTGATCATCCCACAGCCTGCATTTTCAAACAGTGCTGGTTTAGAACAACATTAACCTGAAATGGATTATTATTGGGTTGACTGCTCCTTGGGGTCTAATGAAAAGCATTCATTAATTCTCAGGGCAGGAGAGCTAATTACTTTTTTTTTTTTCCCTTAAAAAAAAAAAAAAAAAAAAGACTGTGCTAATTGCCAATAACTTTTTTATTGAATTGGTCTCATAAAGCCATTTTTTTTATCTCCTGTCCATACTGCAGCAGATAAAGTATGCGATCCAAACAAACCGCAGACTGAGCTTCATCTCGTGTGCAGACGGGAAGCCATCCTCATCCCTGAGGACCAGAGACTGTAGGAAGATAAATGCAGCAGCACGCACAGTAACCCACAGGCTCAGCGGGCGGGCTGCTGTAGCTGGAGGAAGAAGTAACGCACCCAATGTGTGCATCACAGTGAATCCTGAGAGGAAGAAAATTCTGGGTGATTTTTACTTGCTTTTAATTACAAGTAGCCATCAGCCTGAAGACACCGAATAATCAACAAAAGGATTAACCGGTTCTTTTGACCACGCAATAAACTACAAACACAACGATGAGAGTAAATCCCACATAAGCACAACAAGCCCATGGGAACAAACCACTCTCACAAAGCCTCAGGTCATGTCTTGGATTTAAGCTGGTCGTGAACATCACTGCACCTGCACCACAAGGTTTTTGCAGTCTTGCAGTCCCTACAGCATGTTGAAATAATTCCCACTTAAAACCATTGTGACTGAAAAAAAAATAGAGGGATATGTTTTTGTTTTTTCCTCCCACTCCACAAGTTCTCCCATGGGGCAGCAGCCATTTCTTGTACCGTGTTTTCTATTTCTCTCATGCAGACAGAGCACACAAAGCATGGCCTCCCACCCTGCCAGACAGCCTATTGGGAAAAATTTCTCCTCAGAAAGAGTGGTGAGGCAGTGGCACAGGCTGCCCAGGGAGGTGGTGGAGTCACCTTCCCTAGAGGTGTTCCAGAGCCGTGTGGATGTGGCACTGAGGGACATGGGCAGTGGACACAGTGTGATGGGCTGCTGGTTAGGCTAGGTGGTTTTAGAGGTCTTTTCCAATATTATTGATTTCATGATTCAATGATAAACCCAGACCAGGAATGTTGTTAGTAAATCAATTTGCTCATATCACTGACTTTTTATCCAGGCAGATGGTGATAGGACAAGGGTAAATGTCTTTAAACTAAAAGAGGGGAGACTTAGGTCAGATATTGGGCAGAAATCCTTTCCCCCGAGGGCGGTGAGGTGCTGGCACAGCTGCCTGGAGAAGCTGTGGTGCCCCATCCCTGGTGCTCAAGGCCAGGTTGGATGGGGCCCTGAGCAGTCTGATCAGGCCAAGGTCCTGCAGCACAGGGTTCCTTCACAGTGCTGCTCACTGAAACAAACTTTTTCAGCTCACACTGGTAACTTTCCCTGCTACTGCTTCATCCTCGCCAGTGCCATGTTGTGCTTTCGAGGGAGAAGTAGGTTGGCTCTAGCACCTGGCTGTGTGTGTGTGTGTATTTTCAGAAGAGCACGCGATCCTCACCGACAACAGGGTTGGCAATGATGCTGGAACCTGCTCCTGGTTGTTATTCTTGGAGAACATCTACCTGGAGGTTAACAGGGAAGAAGAACAAGGGCAGCTCATGGGTGAGGTCTTCCCAGTGTGGACAAATATTTCCCTGTGAAAAGGCAGGAAGAGGCATTGCTCTATCATCCTACGGCCCAAGCAATTGCTCAAGCCACTACTGTTTCTTCATCTCAAGGCATGGACTGCAGGTGCAAGTGCTAAGCCTGAATCCACAGGGCTCAAGAGTGACCTCAGTGCCAATCCACAGCGCTTAGCATTCATGGGAGAAAACAAATGCAAGGCAAATAAATCAAGCAACAACAAACAAGGGCTAATGAGAGAGCAGAACAAAAGCTCGGTCTTCACTCTGTCCCATGTAGTCACTGTTTTGAGTTAAGATTTGAATCTCAAGGACAGACTCTGGTGGGTAAGATGGGGAGAGAGAAGGGAGACGGAGAAATGCTTACTTTTGTGAGTGCTTCATTTGATCAAAGGCAGTTATTTGGTCTGTAGGAAAAAAGGAATCGAAATGCTTCCATGAGATAAGTAGAATATTGTGTACAACAGCTCTCAGCCTGAGGTGTTCAGATCTTGAAAGTTCAGCCCCTCATCAGCTAAGGGTGAGCCCGCAGCTTTCACACCAGGACACACACGCGTTCTGTTTGAGGCATGGAAGCACATTTCCGCAGGACACGTAACACTCCTTTCTCTGCCTGCTCCTCCTGCCTAGTGGTGAGGGAACGCCTCAGACACAAAGGACCTTCAGCTGGAAGTCAGGGCATCCCCAGCCACCAGAGGCTCCCGCAACAAAGCACACTGCAGGCTCCACTACACGCAGTGCTCCTCTCATGCAGACGTACTCAAGCCTTTGCGGATCCGATGAGAAAGAGATAAAGGCCTTTCCACGAACGCAGCAGAGATGGCTGTGATCTCCCCCCCGTCCCTCTTCCCCCACCCACACGCTCACCAAAATCAAAGAGAAACGCTTAGCGCCACACAATCACGCGCGGCGCAAAGGACGGGATAATTAAACACTGCAGATTGTATCAGTCACAAGAAGAGAATTTGCAAAGCAGAGGGTATGTATTTGTCACATGGCGCAACCAGCTGTGGAAGGTTTTTTCTCGGAGCTTTGAAACAATTCCAGCTCTCTCTTTTCTTTTTTTTTCCTCCCAGGGTAATAACATTTTTCTGTCAAAAACAAGTTGGTTGTTAAAATATGCATAAAGGCATGTCACTCCAAGCTGTGCGCTCGCGTTTCATTTTCACTTCCCCCCTCGGAAGAGTTTTGTTGTGACTAAAGAACAAAAAAGGAAGCAGCTAGAAATCCGTAATGGTTCCATTTATTAATACATATATCACAAATACTCACAATATCAATGCATTCTCGTTGGCATGCTAGACAGAGGCATTATTAAAAAAGTCCTATTTCTTTTGTTTTTTGTTTTTTGTTTTTTAAAAAGGTTTTACATCTTTGCTTTCCCCCCAAAATATTCCATATGCCTGTTGGTGGTGGCGGCTGTGAGCTTTTTGTTGTTTCTATTTCGATTCGATTCAACGACGTACTTGGTGGCTGCAACCTCAATGCAAAAAAAAAAAAAAAAGAAGAAAAAGAAAGAAGAGGAAAAAAGTCCGAAGGCCGTGGTACAGCACGGTTCGATTAGTTCATAGCTATCTAATAAAAATAAAGGGAGCAAAAATTACCGCCTTCACAGTAAGCGACAACACAGCTTCATAACAGTATTACACGGGATCAGGTTCAGAGGCAAAATGCACTAGACGAAGCCTACTGGGATACGCACTGGGCATACAACACTGAGTAAGAATCAAAGATGTCGAAGAACATCAGGAGGAACGGTTCCCTTCAAGCACAACAATTTAACATCGTTTTTCAAGTATCTTTATATTATGTTACCGGTTCCTTCGTTTGTGGGGAAGGGGGGCGGGGAAGGGGGAAAGGGTGAAAAACCTTAGTAAAGCATAAACAAACCAAGAAATTAAGAGAAACCCAAAAGAATACATAGTTCATATACCGTTTTATATGAATGTGTGCAACACTTATTAACCATGGTGAAAGGCTAATCGTGCCCTCCGGTCACTACATGCACAGCCTGATCAATGCTGTTAATGAATTACCTGTGTTAACTTACAATGCAACTACAGCGTGACCAAGAGCGCGCCGTCCTGGCCCGGGGGTCGGCTCTGGGCGCACGGCGGTGCTTCACAGGATGGTACACTACGCATGGGACAGGTCGGGAGGTGGGGGGGGGCGAGTGTGCGCGCGCGCACGTGCTTGCTTGTGGGGGTGTGCGTGCGTGCGAGAGACAGTGTGTGCTATAACATTCGTGTCAGTCTTTCTTGAACGCTGCAGTTCCTGATCCTGGGACAGGCGCTGGGCTTCACGCTTCCGAAAGACTGGAGGAAGGGACAAAAGGCAAGAGGTGGGTCAGTATGCGTGCCAGCAGCAGGTACTGCGCCCTCTCCTTTCAAGAAGGAAGCTGAAGTGGCAAGACATTCAATGGTACGTTCCCCCTCTTCCCCTCCCTCCCTTCACCCCCCTTTTCTTTTTCAACCAGACAGAACACTGGAATGAAAAACATGAAGCAAAAAATCACACGGGAAGACTAAATTCTTGATTATTATGTCACTCATCCGCTGCCTTTAATAGAAGAAGGAAAGGCTCACCTTGTTACACCATCTCGTACTGGTTAGCAGTAATAAACCGGGACAGGCAGCACGCCAGCAGCATCCCGATCAACTGTTCCAAACAAGAATGGAAGAAGTTAGGTTGAGTGAATGCAGAGCAAAGGAGAGGCTGTGGTAAGCAGAGACTTCACGTTCTGGTGCTATCACCCACACCAGAACTTATCCCTTAGCCTCCGATCAGAGAACTAGCATTAAAATCTCTTGTCCTTCCTCATGGGATCTTCCTCTTGATCGTTATCAGAGCCTCTCTGTTTGATAGCACATGTTTTACTACTTTCCCATCCCGCTGCCACTGCCAGCCCAGCACAGGCAGGATACCCAATGGGCTGCTGCCTGCCTGCATTTCGCTCACCTGCTCCACTCGGTTTCTGACACCACCCCCGGCCATTTATGCTTTCTTTACAAATGATGCAACACTCGATAAATGAACACTATAAATCTGGACATTAAAAAAAAAGAAAAAAAGGCCTTTCACTATTCCCCTGGATATCACTCAGCTTATTGAAAACAGATCCCTCGTCTCCACTCTTCAATAATCTCTCAGTCATTTTAACGTTTTGCCCATTGCAATTTGTTAGCGTTTCCTCCATTTGCTAACAGCGTTAATGCGCTATACATAATTCAGCCTCATTTTTCTCATTTGGACTGGTCAATTAATTAACTCATGAGCATATCCAGATTGTCACCGTTCATCACCAGCCACGGGGCGAGGCGAGGGGGCTGCCTTCTGTGGGAGTATCAGCCTCTCCCTGACCTTGCTCCAACCAGCTGCAATGGTTCTTGCTAATGCTCAGAGTGTCCCAGCTGCTCCAGCTCCCAGCTAGCTTTTTTGGGACTGGCTGGTGCTCAAGAAGGCAGATCCCACTGCAGGAGCCTTGCACAGCTGAGTGACACAACACACATCACAGCTGAGCTGGCATAAGCCCAGAGTGAGGCCAAGCTGGCGTAGCACACATCCAGATAAACTGCTTTATGCCCCTAAGACCTCATATCTCAGGTCAGGCCATACTTCATTAGCTGGAAATTCGCTACTACCACTCCCTCTCCTATTTCAGAGACTGCCTGATCTCCAGCCAGCACAACCGCCCCAAGAGCAGTATGGCACAAATGGTGGGTGTCAGACCACATCCCACCATGACTGTGCCAGGCACCTCCAAAGGGCATGGAGTCATCAATCTGAATCTCTACAATCTGAAGTTCCAACACGCAAACGCCAATTTTGGCACCAAGTAACAAGGATGATACTGCTTTGGTTGTAACTTGACTTGGGTCACAGGTAACCTTACCTGAACAACCTCCAGTACAAATCTCAGCTACTAGGTTTTGGGGGCTATATTCTCACAGATGCTGAGAGAGACGTGGGTGCCAAAAACCCTCCACAGCTTTGACAGTCTCACTTGATAGCAAGAAGACATTTCAGCCATGTTGTTGCCTTTTCTACTTCATGTCTGTAGACAGATGTTCCAGCAGAAAACATGGTAGCTAGAGTGCTCAAGGCTTGCCTGTGACCAGTGATGCCAACAATTTGTTGTCACAGACAGCGTGACGCTGCAAAGTCTCACACTGCCACAGAGTGTCCCTTCTGGTGACGGACCTTGGTGTCATTTACACTCAGAAGGTTTGGGGAAGCCCAGAGAAGGTCTGGCTGTCCTCCAAAGGAGAGTGCTATAACAATAGGCACAATGGTCAGACTGACGGGAAATTCAGCTGGCAACCAACAATACTAAGCTGCTGGTAGATCCTACACCTTCTCTTTGCAACATTATCCAGCAACTGATCCAGAGGTGGTTTTGTTGTACTCGATCCCATGTTTGCAGCCTGAAAGGCTTGTTGCAGAAGACCTCTCCCAGCTAACCTCAATCACGGATTCCTCTCTTTCATGCAGGCTGCAACTCTCTAATATGTAGCTGGCAAAGTTTCTTGCAAGCACATGATAATGTTTTGGTGTAACCAAGTCACTTGTAAGATGAGTGACAGGTTACACATGGATGCACTAATGTCTTTCTGATCTCTGGTCTGCTCATTAACTCTTGGTCCTGATTATATATGCTTGTTTATGCACTTAAGTCATTGTAGTACCATAATATTCAACTTCTGTATTTTAAAACAATGGGGTGCATATCAAGCTATTGCATACATTGATTTTATAAGACACTTTTAGCTATCAAATATCTTAGAAGTACTTTGAACACATATAAAAGTGTGTATTTTACAAGGTGTGTCTTCTTCCTCACTTTTTTGTTTTCTTCCCTCTCTTCTAAGGTTAGCTTTGACACCTGAAATATTACATGAAAACCATAGAGTTCTCCTTGATACCTCTGGTCTTGCCATAAGGAAACTTGAAAATGCAGACAAATTCGTTGGGCTAGAGCAACGGAAAACCAACACCCCTCAGGCATATCTTCTTTACAACCATCCTATTGGCCAAAGTCCATTGTAGGAAGCACAATGCACTACATGCATTTTTCATTTCTCCACGGTATGTAGGACTAATCTCAGACATACCTGAGATGTGATCACTAAAATCTATCCACAGCAGCTTCCTAGCAATCTTACCTCTTTTCACACACGCAAAGATCGTCTTTTTAACATAGTTATTTCACAGAAATTAACAGTGAAAGCTGTCCTGGAGGACATATCTATTTTTTATTATATTAAAGAGAAACTGAAGCGTAATTTGGATTTCTTCTTTATTTTGGTTCTCGATATTTTCACCATTTCTCATTCACTGGAGCTGCACTCAAGTCTACAAATACAGATATGTTGAAGTAAATGTGAATTCATCAGCGGAATGGGTAAGTGAAAATGACTTTTTTTATCCATCAGGAATAATAGTGTAGCTCAATGATTTACCTTGCCATATTCTCCATATGCAGAGTTTCAAGCATCCAGGGTCTCTACCTCTGTTTTAGAAGACATCATGTTTTCCTTGCTATGCACCTCATACCTAAGTCAGCCTCCTGTGCACTGATACATCCTTGGCATAGGTCCTATCTCCACACCACAGTGGTTGGTCTTCAGAAGCAGCATACTTAGTTCTGTGTCACATTTCAAGTCACACATTAGATCCCAATACAGGTCCAGCTCCCCAGCCCTTGTGAAAGGGGGAAGAAGGGTGCAGTACTCCTCTCTGAGGGCTGCGTCAGGACCAAGCCAAGCATCAGCCTCCATATAATTGGCAGGAGTTGCAGTAGACAAGGTAGATGATGCCTGTGCCAGAACTGTGTCCACAGCCAGTAGAGATACCCACATGTAAGAGGGCAGGTGGCTTCTGCACTTCACAGACGGACTGAAGCCACGTGAGAACTCATCTACAAATGGGAGTTGTTTGTGCATGCTCAGTGCCTGACTTCGAGCATGTGGACAGCACCTGGCTTCCAGCCCTTCAGTAGAGAACGGAAGAATGTGGCCCTAACAACACACTGAGAGTTTCCTACTAAGGGACCCTAAAGCAAATGCAATCCACAACCCCTCCGACAAACCCTCTCTCTTTCACCCTGCACTGCAGTTTTCTCTAGGAAAAAAATCATCATCATCTATCTTGCTTGCATTCTTTTATTCTCTGGTGGGTGGAACAGAGCAATCATTTTGCTGTTCTGAAGAGCACCTGCTAACCTGAAATTATTGCAGCTGGGAGGAAGCATTGGCATCTGATTGCGAAAACAATCAAATGGTGTTTTATTATTATTATTTCAAACCCAAGAAACAGTGCCTGCTTCTCAACGTGCGGACAATGTCAGCAACACAGCAGATTTTTTTAAAACTCTGACTCTGTCTGGGAGATCTGTGCCAAGCCTGCAAGATGTGTAATGCTGTTACATCAGCTTTCCCCATTTTGGAGAATCAGCACATTCCTCATGTTAGTCAACCTCATCACCTAACAAATCATCTGAAGGAAAGGTCCCTTGAGCATGCTTTGCTGTAGAAGAGCAACGCGATCTAATTTCTCTTTTATTTAGATTAAAAGTATTCTCAGTAGGAAGAGAGAAACCCCGCCTACAGCTGGAGCACTGCCTGGCATCACTGCCAGCCAGGGTTAACCTGAAAGCAATTTGTAAACACCATTCTTAATTGGGCCCAGCAAAATGGATTAGTCAGTAAATGTTAACTGTCCGCCTTCCATTCTTCACACACCAAGAGAGCGTTTTCCTACCCTATAGCACCTCTCTTCTCCTTTTCACACATTCACAAACACCCTGAGCAGACCTTTCCTACCCTGGGATATCTCCTCAGCATGCCAGAGCTTGTTTTTAGGGATGGGATTGACATCTCAGCTGGTAGCAGGACTCACGTTGCCATTAGGCAGGGTGACCTGCCAACGCCACATCTAAACACACTTTGGGTTTAACTTGAAGACACAGCAGCAAAGAGCACACCCTGCTGTGCTGCCTGCAGCACTAGGGCTTGTCTTGCTTAATGCCAAAAGGCTTCTGTTTGGGGGACCACACTCTGCACACGTTGCCTGCTCTTGCTGCAGCACTGCCTTCCCACGTCACATTCACAGACAACTGGCAACCCAGACCAAGCATCTCAACACATGCCTGAATACTAAGTTCCAGCCAAACTCTTCCTACAATCTCCCTCCCAGCTGCAAGCAACTTTCAGGCAAGATAAGATGCTTATTTGTCTATCCTATGTATGGTAGACTGATTAAAGTGTTTCACATGACATCAGTCCTGATTGAGGAACTTGCCCCAGCAGCATATCAATTACTCATAAAGTTCTACTTATTCTATTTTTTTTTGAGAATTTTACATGAGACAATTAACAAGATGCTATATAGCCTTCTAGCTGTCTAGAATCAGAAGTGAAATAGAGAGCTCAGAGTTCTACACCAGCAATCAAGACATAATCAAGGTTGGAGAAGATTATCAAGACAACTGCGACCACTCAACGAGAACTGGAAAAGTCTGTTTTTTTAAGAAATGTTCCCCTGCTCCATGCACCAACATCTCCAGACCAGTGGTTTTACTGCTTCTGAACCCCAAAGAAGGGACACCCACAAACATGCTCTGGCTGGCTGTAGGTACGGCAAACGAAGTTCTACACTCGTATAAAACAGGATGTAAGGCCAAAGCGTGGGGCCTCTCACACCCAGCATCAAGGCAAGAAGGAATCAGGCTTCCAGATATGCCCAAGGCAGAGCCAGCAGTAGGTCTGAGCCCACCCATTTTCAGGGCTATCTAGAGTTGTGTGTATATTGACCAAGAGGACACGGTGGTCTTTTTCCACAGTTTGGGAACAGTTACTCTGAAGAACCTGAGGGCCACAGTAACTGCTGAGCAAATTAAGCCCCAGAGAGCTCTGACTAAAGTACTGTGCAGCCAAGCACAGGATGACCATATGGGGCAGCAAGGGCAAGAGGGCAGCTACATCCCCTGCATTAATTCACTTGCCCATCACCAGCAGCAGCAGTGGAAAATCACTTATTCTAGTGCTGCACAGTGTAAATTTACATCTTGCAAACCGAATTCATGAGTTTTAAGAAGTCAAATAATGTGCTGTAGCAGTTCATTTTTTCATGGATAAACCTAAGTCATTCAACAGATATACTTCCAGTGTTGCCTCAGGAAGCAGATTGTTAACGTTGTGTGAATGAGGCAAGTGAAAGTTGCATGACAATTTTTGAATATGGCACTTGCAGTCATATCACATAATATCCACAACAGAAGGCAGCATGCCTCTCCTGAGTAATTGACTTGGACAACACATACATTGTCACACAATTTACTGCAACATTCTGAAAGCAGTTTCTCATTGCTGGTGTTTCCACCCCTCTCAATCTTGCCCATCTCCAGGAAAGTCCTTGCCATCACATACGAAATGATGAGCATAAAGGAGCATAGGACTTGCTGAAAGATTCAGGTGTTTTCCTGCCACTCCTTGATTAACCAGTCTTTCAGTTTCCCTAACTCTTGGCTAGCAAAGGCAGTTTGGATATGAGGGACAGGCAAAAACTTCTTTAGCTCTCCTCTTATCCTTCGTACGCCAAACATTTTGGTGCAGGCAAGGAGCTGGTTTAATAACCTGGTTTTGGCAGTTTGCTGTTCTGAGAGTTCACAGCTACGAGGAAAAAAAATCAGTCACCAAACCCAGTGCCCCTTCCAGGCTCTTTTTTTCCCTTCTCTGGGCTGGGGAGGCCTGAAGAACCTTATTTGTACTCTTCACTCCTTTAAAAAAAACATAAGAATGCTTAGAAGATAGAAGCTTATCCAAACAATGGACAAGCTATTTGTCTTCTTTGCTGTTTATGCTCCATTTAAGCCAATGTTTTATTGGGTTAACCTCTATTTGACCCAGTGAAGGGACAAGTTGTTTTCCTTGAGCTAGTCATTAGCTCTACCGTAACTGATATTCCCAAGGAGAAACTTCATTTAAGTTGAAAAAAAGAAAATCAATGAACAGATGACCTCAGGACTAACGAGCATGCTGAGTTCAGTCCCTTACATAATCCCTCCTTCCTTGAAGTCAGGATAAAGAGAGAGAGGGGAAAAAAAAGTGGGGGAAGGAAGCATTCATGCACTTACCTGTGAGAATGCAATTCCAAAAGCAACTCCAGCTATAATTCCCATATTTGTCTCCATAAAACTGGTCACCAAATCGTAACAGCCCTGGAAAACAAACATCATTCCTTGCACAGATCTCCCCTGGTGCACATGCATGCATGCATACAGACATTTCAGATGTTCTTGGGTTAGATGATATTTCTGCTGTTGTCAAAATGACGTGACAAAAATTTTTTTTTTTTTTTTTTTAACAAAAAAATGCATTTGAATATTTTTAGAAGCTAAATGTGATGCTGCACTCACTTTTATAGGTCTTATTAAAAGAAAGGCAGTTTGCATTGATTGAATAAACATCAATATAGCTTTGATCTGAAACCATACCAACAACAACATATAGTAACATTATAATATAATATAGGCGTCAAAAATGAGTAAACAAAGCTGATCTCCTAATATTCCAGATGTTTAATACAACCATGCTTCAGGTGTCCAGTGAGGCATTCTGCTTGCCATCATCTGTCAGAGAGACCAGGCAAGATTTGGAGCAGCAAGCAACTCTAAACCATCTAATGAAGTTATCAAACATTTGCATGAAGCTTCATTGTTTGCTCTAGGACATACAATACCCTGTCCAGCTCCCCAAGCCTGACTTTATATCTCTGGCTCAGACCCTGACTCCACCAGCTGACTTGCTTCCTCATACCTCTCGGTTCATAGCACATTCCATGGCCAGAAAATTCATACGTGTAGCTGCCCTTCTCTTGGACAGGCTATTCTGAGGTGTCCCCATCATTACATTAACTTTACCTGAGTTTCTCCACTTATCTAATCTTCCTTAAGACAAAACAAAACAACTTTGAAATTAGTTTCCCTACTCTGCAGTCCCTAAGTGAATCTCTTCTTCTTTCATTACTAACCCATCTGCCCACATAATGTAAAGCAATCTCTCAGCTCTTTTGCCACCATTACGCAAATGTTCAACGACACTCTCAGCATAAAGTCGGTCCCAAGGCATTGCATTTAATGTTGGAACTTTAGCCACTTTATTAGAAGATGGAGATGACAGAAATAAGTGTGAGTTTCCCAGTTTGGCCTCCAGTCCTGCTGGATATGCATCTCTGCCATTTGCCCTCCATCCACACACCACTTTTGCAAACACTCAAGGAACTCTTTCTGTTATTTCAGAGGTGTCAAAAATGAGTAAACAAAGCTGATCTCCTAATATTCCATATGTTTAATACAAGCATACTTCAGGTTTCCAGTGAGGCATTCTGCTTGCCTTCATCTGTCAAAGAGACGAGGCAAGATATGAAGCAGCATACAACTCTATGCCATTTGAAAGAAATAACAGCTAGAAGGAAAGGACAATGTCATCTGTCGCAGACAGGCCATTCATGGCCTAAATGATATCATTTCTCTAACCTCTTCTGTGATATCAGAAGACATTTTCTTTAATCCTGGGAGTAATGAAGTGGTAAACCTAATAACCACTACTAACCAACGACCAGTACAGCCATTCTTCAGTTGTGAAATGTTTAAGCATACATATTAATTACGTCTTACAACACTGTACAGTATGTTAAAGTCAAATTTGCATATTTAACATATAAAGTAAGTATAGCTCTGTGTGTGTTCTACATATTATGAAACAAGATTAAATTTCTCAACCAGATCTTTCATGTTCTTCTCGCTTGCCTGAAATCTCTTCTGTTCAACAACCTTTGAGAGATGCAACACCTAACAGCAACGGTAATTTGAAGGCAACAGAAGATCTCCTTAAAAACACATCCAAGGGAGACAGGTGTGATCACTCTCCCCATTTGAAGACTGTTTTTCCAAATCACAGTATTTTGTTTCCTGAAGTGCACTGCATAAATACAACTAATCTCTCAGTCCTTACCGTGCATGGGAGGAAGAGTGCAAGAAGTACTCAAGAGTTGCATATACAGTATAAATGCGTGTGAAGCTGTGTGCACACATCTGGATGCTGATTTAAAGGACAAGAGTTATAATCTAGCAAGTATCTGATCATTCTTGACAATATCCATCTTTTCCTTTATTAAGATTTTAGAGAGAAATAGTTCCTGAGATTTGTTGGTAAGGGAAGATTAAGAGCACTACATACATTTAACTTAGTTAATCTTAATTACAGCTTTTAAAGCTAGGTGTTAGTCCCCCACCTGAGATGAAGAAGCTGACAGACTAAATGATATACCCAAGTTCACTAAGCAAGTCAGTGGTAGCGTTGGCAAAGAAAATCTAGGAGCGTTTTCTTACAGTCCTTCAGTTTGATCTTTAGTTAATCCTCTTTGGATAGCTTATGATTATTTCCCATAAACTTGTAGTTTTTAATACTAGTAACTTGATTAGCTCACTGAATACTTGTCCTACCGATCCTTTTTGCAAGATCCACCAAAAATCTGTATTTCAAATATACTTATTTATAGGAACAGTAACAAGGGTCTTCTGGGAGCATATCAACAGGAGGAGCAATAGCTGTTTACGAGGGTAGACAGTGATAGGACAAGGGGGAATGGTCTTAAACTGAGACAAGGGAGGTTTAGGTTAGACATTAGGAGGAAATTTTTCACACAAAGGGTGGTGACACACTGGAACAGGTCGCCTGAGGAGGTTGTGGATGCCCCATCCCTGGAGGCATTCAAGGCCAGGCTGGATGTGGCTCTGGGCAGCCTGCTCTGGTGGCTGGTAACCCTGAACATAGCAGGGGGGTTGAAACTAGATGATCATTATGGTCCTTTTCAACCCAGGCCATTCTATGGTTCTATGATTCTAAAATGAAGAGAACATGCATTTTCTTTTTTCTTCAAAACACACGGAGCAAAGAGCCAGAGGCAGTGGCTTTTGATTCTTATCTGAAGCGAAACCAGAAGGCCACGCAACCTTTCCTCATGATTCACTTCTTATTTGTCATGCTCCTTTCACATCTCACCTTGCTCAAGCATTAGGGACAGCTCCAGGATCTGACAACTGCTAAGTAGAAATCTTTACAACTTTTGAATATAGATGTCTATCTCAGAAAATTGGACACAATATTTTAGAAGTCACAGGGCTTTCCAACTGAGGAGTCAGCAGTTCTATTGGGTGACCTGGCACTAGACAGAAGACACAAGCTGAGGAGCAAGCATGGCTAGAAGTGACTCACTGGACTAACACAAGTTCATTCATCAGCTGCTCCTTACAAATCTGTGGGTGACCTTTGCCAAGAGAACTCAGAAATGGACAGAGAGTCCTCAGTGCAACACTACACTTGGCAGTGAAAACACAAATGGCACCTGCACAGTTGTGCAGCCTGGAAAGGGTCAAAGCATGTGGCCATTCCAAACTGGACCCCCTGGTAGAGGACAAGACAGATTCTGAGGATGCATACACA
The DNA here is from genome assembly GCA_002909625.1 of Bambusicola thoracicus. Classification (NCBI taxonomy): domain Eukaryota; kingdom Metazoa; phylum Chordata; class Aves; order Galliformes; family Phasianidae; genus Bambusicola; species Bambusicola thoracicus. The sequence goes on along the minus strand of PPHD01000289.1, from coordinate 61,222 downwards.
CCAGAACACTCTCCTGCAGGGGATCTGGCTGTATGGCAGCTCCCCTACATCCACCTCCATCCTGCCTCTCACCATTTTTTCCACTTCAATGAAAACAGAAAGTTACTACAAGTTCACATAGTGAAAATGAACGGACTTGATCGTCCTTTGTATTCTATATATATGTATCTTATGCAACCCAGGAGCATTATTTTGCTGGTGACTACTGTGAGTTTCATAACCGATGGACGTCACTACTGCTCCAAGTACATCTGCAACAAGTGGCTCTCACTAAACTGTTACAGGAAAGAAAGTGAATAGAAGAGAAAAAGTCAGTGGGAAATAATCCTCCACTATCCCTTTGTTAATAGAATCATAGAATCACCAAGGTTGGACAAGACCCACAGGATCATCCAGTCCAACCATTCGCCCTTCATCAATGGTTCTCACTAAACCATATCCCTCAACACAACATCCAAAACTCAACATCCAAATACATGCTAGAAAATGTTGTCCACTTGACTGCTTTTGAAAGAAAGATGCTGCAGGCTGTGCTCAGCCACCACTCCAACAGGTGTCTGAGGTCAAAAAGACAGAAACAGAAAACAGAGAGGCACGTCTGTATTTTCCCCATTTTCCCTATCTTCTTCTTTTGCCCTTCTTTTGTGTATTCAGCTCTGAAAACAAAAATAGCAAAGAAAACAATCCTTAAGTCAAACTGAGGTATGCCACAACTCAGCTTGGTAAATAGGCTACAAACGATTCATTTTATCAATAAACTGTCTGCTGCCTCTTGCAAGTTTTGAATAGAAAGAACTGATGATGCACCGGTACTTAAGGGGAAAACTTGAGTTGTATTTCTGCAGTGCTGTGTCTGCAACATGTGCTGCATTGTTTGCTCTTTACTCTTCCCTTCTGTGTCTTTGTTCCCCAGTTATTCTTTTCCTCCCTGTTTTCCTAACCTGCTTTCCTACTCTTGTTCCGCTTTCCCATAGTTATGCCCTATGACTGAAATTTCTACTGGAACATAAGCAGGAATAAAACCTATCCCTCCCTCCACCTCACTACAAAAAAGCACAGCGTTCAGCAGAAGAGTGCAGAGAAGCGGTGACAGACGTGGCTTTTAAGGGCAAACGTGCTGCATGCACTCTTGGTCTGGTCAGCATTGCTTCTGTGTGCAGTGCAGTACCCGAATCAGTGTTACAAGGAAGGGGAACAAATTTCCTTCTTATCAGAAATGTTGCTGCAGCCAGTCATTTGAGAAAGGTCAGCTTAAGGAATTTGAAAGCAAGAGGGAGGCAAAGCCCATCGTTACCATCACTCCATCCCAATACACATTCTTATCAACAACCATGTGAAATGAAACGCCATTACAAGCAGCCATGTGCTCCACTGACATACTAGACGCTTTCATAACATTTTCCACTGGCACAACGTTTGTAGTACCTTCTGGTTTACTTTAGTGGCAGCCACGGTCATATTGCGCAGATCCTGAGTATTGCAGTCACTGGAGTTCATGCAACAGCTTGTAGGGATGCCATGTTTGAAGAAGTAAGGGCTGGTGCTCCAGTTGGTATAGCTCTGAATGCCACAGCAGCTCAGCTGTGGGAAAAAAAAAGAAGTAGATTTAACAAACATGCAAACAAAAAATGACAAATTGGATATTGAAATCTTACTTGAAACTTTCTTCAAAACCATCTCCCGCTTTCCTCAAGTCCATATTTATTTGGTTTTTGTTACTAAACAAGAATAATCAGAGCCTTATACCGTTTATACATGTCACCCACGAGTACCTATAAGTAGCTACATCTGCTTTCTTCTTTGGAAAAAATACACAGTTTCTTCTCTTAACTCATCGGTCTCCTCTGCCAGCCATTCATTGTGCTTTGTGAACAAAACAGCTGCAGCAGCTGAATGATGCGGGATACTAGATAATAAAATCCTGTCTGATCCAGCCCAGATTTACAGTGTTTTATAATCCTATTGACAGAATCCCTGAAGAATAAGGGCTGCCCAGTGCCCACCACTCTTAAGAAAAAGCTGTCTACTAAATGTAGTTCAGGATCGGAGGTCAAACAGTACAGGTCTCATCTTCATTGAGCAGCTCGTACTGAGCTCATTAAAATTTAGCAATCTTGTACAAGCATGTCAGATGCAATACTTTTTATTTCGATTTTTGCCAGTCTCTAATTTGGGCTTACATCAGTTTATCTGAATCAATTGTAAAAAGTTTTCCATCCCACTGGTATATGTTTTCTACCATAGGCCAGGCACAAGATTAGAAGTAATTGCAATCGATTTGACAAAACAACAGCATTAAGAGTGCACCAGTATAGTGCTGTTGCAATATTGTTTTTGAAATATTGACATTTAGTATCTCCTGATGCCTTGGGCATGGCATCCAGCAAACCTCCCAAACAAAATAGGGCGTCCTTCATGAGACAACTATTCTACAAGTGGTAGATGCTCTGGGCAAAACCTAGTTTCACTGGTGCGCATGGTAAAGTTCCCATTAACTTTGCCACAGCAGCATGTCATCTCAAGCATACAGAAACCTAATTTCATATAGTAAAAAGCCAGACACAGAAACAGGCAGGGCTATAATCAGAAACGTGAAGCAAGACCAAACCTTAAAGGCTGAATTCTGCTTGCAAAATACAGCTTGCGGATTGAGACGCTGGCACTTCATGCTCTGTGATCAAATGTGAAAGTATGCTTCATATCTCCTTATTCATTTTTAATACCTAATTTCAGACTTACACTTTCCTGTACGTTATCCACTGCATGGCTCCGCTCATCATTCTTGTTGTAATTCTGGATTGCTTCAGTGTATGTCCTAAGGAAGGTATCCTTGATCTAAGAGGGCGAGGAAGAAAAAACAAACCACAAGTGAAAAATGAAAGGCATAACATCTGAGCACTAATTGCAGGAAATAAACACATTTTTAAACCTAAAAGGGCAACTGAAGTAGCCCTTCAAACTCTTTTTAAGGTGTGCTTTTGGAGATGGCAGAGGTCCTTCTTTACTGCCAGGAGTCTACTGACAGTACTTTCCAAGTGGGGTATATTCAAAGAACACTACCCCAGCAAACTGCTTTAATTTTGAAAACAGAATACTGATGGTTCGGATGTTAATGTAACAAAGTTCTGCATTAAGGTTTTTGGGATGTTTGGGGCATGTACGTACTGGTTTAGTTGAAGCACCACTCTCTAGAAGGAAAAGCAGACGGCAAAAGGGAGGCTCCACAAATCACAGTTCAACGCAAATGCTTCAGGATCACAGATCCTTGGCATGCACAACAAGATTGAGGAGATCCTATGCACGGACCTGCAAACTGGCAGCTTCAGACTACCCAGCTAAGGTTTAAATCTTTTTTTTTTTTTTTCAGATCAAGAGAAAATCACTGGTTTTGAGGATTTTCCTTCCTTTTCAAGCTAACCAGCAACCAAGGAACATGCAAAAACGTGACCACTGAAAGCGCACAAGAACTGTTAGTGGTTAACCAGGGAAGTCCCTCATGAAACACAAGGAAGATGTGGAGAGGAAGCAGGTGGATGTGCCACCATCAGCTGCAGGCACTTGGGGAAGTCAAGCCCGCCAGGTGTCTAAAAGGGGGTGGGAAAAGGACTTTACCTATGAGAAGTATATCTTTTGTTGCTTTTTTTTCCCCCAAAAAACTTTGTTTCAGCACTGAGTTTTAAAGGGGCTGCATGAATCTCTCTGCTCAGGGATAGGTGATGAGAGCTGGAGTTTGGTGAAACTTCTTGGCACAGCATGTGGCAGTGACTGTGATGATGCCGCAGTCCCAGGACATGGCCCATGCAGGGGGGTCACAGGCTACTGCCCCCAGGCAGAAAAAGGCACAGAGCCATCATTCTTACTTAGCATAACCTAGGGAGCCAGGAGGGCACTATGCACCTGGAAAACATCACTAGCGCACACAGTAAAAAGGAGATCTCTCAGGGCAAGGTCAGGTACATCACTGCAAAAGGTGCTTCCAACGGGGCAGTAAAGGGGACAGGTAGCAGATGATTTGGTCAGCTCACACTGTGGTGACCTTCACAAGAGACTGCCTCTGCCAAGAGGGAGCAGCAGCGTCACGCCAAGGCTGCCAAGGCCAGATGAAATGGCAAACTTGAGCAGACGGACAGGTCTTTCAAGATCAAATTAAAAGCCACCCACCACTTGCAAGGAACCAGAAAAATCTATACCAAGGGAATTCTCATGTCAAAAGAGGAGACTGGAGAAACAGCTAATACAAAGAGAGGAGACTTAAGAGGGTCTCTGGGGTTTTGTTCTGGTTCAGCATTAATTGCATATAGGTTCATGGACTTAAAACCAGTGATAGACCTGATTACAGTGAACGAAGCAGAAGTGCTACTACAAATCATGTTTTTTTTAAAGCTTCTTCCTGTCCCAGTTTCCTGCCTCATGCTACTTCTAATCTCTCCCTGTTCTCAGTATAAAAATACTACCCTATTCCACCTCCTCCCTGTGAAAAAAAGATTTACGAAACATCAAACCTGCTCTGATGCAAAAGTGCTCTCTGCCTTATATAAACAAGTGCTTGCCTGGCTGAAGAAGCTGCGTTTAAGAAAAGCATTTAATCTGTTTTGCAGTCTTCAGCATACGCAAAAGAGTAAAGAAGATCTTACATGATGGACGCACAAAAACCGATAGCTGCAGAGTTAATACCAGACAGCTGAGGCCGAGAGCTTTGGCTAAATCCCTTCATTTGGAATCGTATCATTTTTAAGAGCTGCACACGTTATTGTTGAACGTCAGCCACATCCCTGGAGATGCATATGGAGCTGCTGAACTCAGCGACCTACAAATTGTCCACGCTCCAGAGCACTTCTCAGCAGCTCATGCCCAGGGAGGCACCGCCACATGCAACCTCAGCACATTTCCACCTACCTCGTGGCGAAACACAAACCCTGAAATGCCAGCCACTAGCTCAGCCAGGAACACCAGGGACAGGAACATGGCATACTGAAAAGAAAGGAGGCATGAGAAGTCAGAGCACGACAGGCTTTTTTCTCAACACAAATACTGTTCATCACAGAGTTTAATCTATAATTTCTGCTCTAGATACCATTTAAACAAGTTAACAAAGTTTACTTGAAGGCAATACATAGGCTACTGCATGAGTATGTTGTATGTATTTATGCAACTCACAAATTACATGCACTTTCCCATTACTAGCTCTTCTGACCTTTCTGTTCCCATATTTTGTAGCATTTTCATATAAATTAAAACACACATTCCAGAGGTGGATCACAAATCAGCAAGGTTTTGATCTTGCAGTAAGGAATACAAACAGACCCTTTTTATTTGTATGGCCCTCTGATAAAGTAAATAGGTTTCTCCAGGTGTTCTGGCTCACGTTTATCCATCTCTTGCTGCTAGATTGGGATTTCCAGCCTGACTCCTGAAGTTTCTCAAATGAATGAACTGACTGACTTCACTGGAAACGTTCTCATGGGAATACCAGACAGATGCCCCTAACATTTTGCTAAGCCAAAGCCCATGTTTGATTTTGAGCAGCATTTGGATTCGGAGCTAAATAAACCTTGAGAACAGTAGCTCTCAGTGTAGTACTCTCAAAAACCATGACAAATACACGCAGGCCAAAAATATATATATATATAAAAGCAAAGAAATAAATACAAAGTGAGGTGGTAAAACGTGAAGTTGGGACTTAATCTTCTCATGGGAAAATGCCTTTTTGCACCATGTTCTAAATACTCAACAGTTACTTTAAAAAGGAAACAGATTAAATTCAGTCCTAAAAGGATTTGATGGAAAGAAGGAAATTTAATTTTAATTGAAGGTTGCTGGAGAAGGGAGGACAACAGTGGAGACAGAACTAGAAAAATCACTCTCCACAACTAATGCTGCTGTCACATCACTGTCTGTTCTCAGGCAAAGAAATAAGGTTTTGAAATATTTCTCATGTGCACAATGAAAACAGAATGATCTGCTTGGAACAGCACCGTGCTACGTTAAGTTAGAGGACATACCTTTAAACAAGTTACATGACTTATGGAGCAACCAGCAGAGCCTGATTTCCTATGGATTTTTATCTGCTTTCATTCTATTTCTTTCCCATCTGGATTGCAATAACTCTGACAAGCCTCTGCACAAGCTCTGACAACACATCACCAGCCAGAAACAGTGGTGGACCTTCAATAGCATCAAGTGTAAGAGCACGTACCCGCTGATCAGTCTGTAGCTCCTGCCCCGCTGTGCCACCACCTTAGCAAATTAACTCTCTTTACAATGCCCTTTCTTAAGTTCAGTTCAAACTGGGGGATAATCAGCTCAACTGCTTAGGAAATTGGCCCCAAAACATGGTGGCAGCAGATGAGTTTACTGCCAAGCCCTTTTCCATCATGTCAGCATTTCACAAGTGGTATTTCTATCCAACAAATTACTGCATATGCAAAATTTTGCTCCTGAATATTCCTAAAATACACAGTCCGTGATACAGATTTGTTTAACTACTAGGAACTTTGCATTTTAAAGTGAACTGGAAAACTCAGAACAGAGAAACTTATAGTGAGAGAGGCTAAACTGGACTGAGAGATGGCTGCTGTACCTCTGCTTAGCGTAGCTCCATTCCATAGTGCTTTTGAGATGTAGAAAAACATACAGTACAGAGCTTTGTTTTCTGGGGTTGACATATTTTATTCGAGTAAATGTTAGGGAAAAAAAGCAAGGCTGGTATGCATTTAGAAAGTATCAAATATTTTTTCCACAGATTTCACACCAGAGTATTAAAAAGACCCCCTTAATCTATATTTCAAATGCATTTCACATTTATGGTGCTGTGAACATTTTTAAGACTGTAAATACACCTGTCCAGCTCACATAAATACAGAATGACCATAGAACTGGTCACGGAGTAATTCATCAGTGGCACTTTAGCCTCACTCCCAGGCACACATGAGCCTGTATGCTGTGCAGTAGCAAAATTCATTCATACTCAATCAACAACTGGATTTGGCAGGTTTTTTTTTCACTTCTTTATCCAAAAGAAACATGTGTTGAACATTAAGATCCATAAAATCTAGATTCTGTGCCTAAAAAAACATGTTAACATCTGGTGAAGCTTGGGGTGAAAGCAAGAAATCGTAACGTACTGACAAAACCTCTTCCCTTCTTCTGCGCTTTGGCACTTGAGCACACTTACCAGTTTCAGCATCCATGGGCTGCCACGACAAGTGGCAAAGCAGCCGAAAAGCCCGAAGACGATGATTGTGGTACCTGTCCCGATGAGCACATAGGGGGCATTGGTGGAGTTCTCCGCAATGAGTGAGATGTACGTGCCTAGAGTGAGCTTGCCCCAGACGCCGACTGCGAGAAGGATAACACCTGTGATCTGCAAAGTAAAAGGAGAAAGATGTCAGGAGCTATCAGTGAAGGCATCTAAATTCAGTACACAGTGATCCTGAAGAGACTCATCGGTGCTGTTCTGCTGGCAGAAGACCTCAAGACTTTTTCTAACTCCAAAGAGGTGGACGGAAAAAAAAAACAATTTCCAGTATCTGGAGAGGTTCTATTAAGGCCACAAACAGAGGACAGACATATATGGCTAATCACTGCAAGGCTGATGATTGCTGAGGGGGGATACAAAGCTTGCTGGTAGCCTCACTCTGGATAGGAACAGGTTCTCTGCTCTACAGCATGCCAAGAAAGGTGGTCAAATCCATCTATCTTACCAAAAGCCAGAAACTGCCCATATTTGAACTTTGCCACAAAAACTGAACAACCATCAAATTTGCTTCTCTAAATCCCACACTTTTTCAGAGAATGGTTTGGGTTGGAAGGGACCTCAAAGTCCACCCAGTTCTAACTCCCCAGCCACAGGTAGGGATGCCACTCACTAGATCAGGCTACCCAGAGCCCCATTCAACCTGGCCTTGTTAAAGCTCAAGCACCCAACTCTAGAAACACAGCATCCCTTACAGTGTGCGGCTCTGGAAGCTGAGCTTTTCCCACTTCCCCTACTCAGCAAGTGAGACCCCAGGCAGAGCAGAACCTTCCCCCCTAAGTGTGGGGTTCTGGGAGCAGCCAACCTCTTACCTGAGGCGTGAAGTAGGTGCTCACACCCTGGAAACCCAGTGGTAATGTACTGCTAACAAGAATATATATATATATATGTATATGTATAAAATTAAGTTAAAAGCATTAAGGTGATCCCCAGTGGAGCCCTCTGGACAGCAGTAGAGATAGAGATAATGGAGGGAGTTGGGGCATAGAAAAGACGGAAGTGCCACTGCTATCCTTGAGGTCGAAAGGTAGTTTAAACAGAAACCAAAGGAGAGGAGGAGGGCAGGCAGAGAAAATCAAATTAACATACCCTCAGAGGGAGGAGATCCTTTCTATAACACAGAGAAAATAATCTCATTGGGTGAGTTTAACTCTTCCTAGCTCCTTGTCTTCCTTCCCACCTCACCTCTGAGTTGTACGGAAAGAAATGTCCCTGCCTGGCTCCCTACCCAGAGCACAGCAGGATGCAGCACTGCTGGAGAAACCCACCAATTCCTGTGGTTTTCCTAAACGTCCCCTTCTGCCCCTGACCTGCCAAAGCAGGTGCTGGTATTTCTGCCACACCTCCAGACCAGGATTAGCAAAGACTTCTGCTCTTCTGCCTCCAGGGGAGTAAGAGTAAATCCAACCCCTGTTCATCTCTCAGTGCAGCATCACAAAAAGCTCTTGAATCCTTACTCAGCCAGGAAGCGAGCTGTGAGGGATTCTGAAATCCAAAGAGCAAAACTTGGTTTCTTGCCTCTGGTTGGACAAAGGGCTGGTTTCTGTGCCTGAGCCGAGCTGCTGAAAGTTTTACCACAGCCCGCAGGGAGCAGTAAAAGTGGCCTCTGCTGCCAAAACAAACAAGCAGCTTCACAATGGAAAAAGAACTCTGGTCTTAGAATAAAAAGCATTTATACACCACTGTTTGAAACAATTACTAACCCTTTACTATGCATTTTAAGAGTCTGGTTTCCCTGTATCTCAAGGGTGCCTATCCAGTTTATGACACGGAAAGACTTGGGGAAGAAAGAGCAAAGTCTGTTGGTGGCACATCCCCATTTTGTTTCTTAATAGAGTGCTGGTGTAAAGAAATCTTGCAGCTGGTGGTGAGGGCTAAAATCGCAGCAAATCTGTCACTGTACATAGAGATGGGAAGTTTCCATAGAGAAGCACTGCAGATGCCCCTCGGGCTGCACTCATAAAGAGGAAAAAACAGAAGATTTCCCTGCAGATCTTTTAATGGCCTTTATTTAACGGAGCATGAGTGGCAGTCTGACTAATGCCCACTTCCACCCAAAGGCAAACCTCATTTCCTTATTTTTGAGATATACTTTTTATCTCTACCTCCCTATTCCACCATGTAATCAATGTGCCAGCTGCCTCTTTGGTTTTCATGTCTGTTTTCTTTAAAACCAGTGGGGACATTCACAACTGGAAGGTCTGAAAGCAAACTTAAAGTACCTCCTGCAATGCACAGCCTCTCCCTCATTTCCCTCATCTTCCCCACTCCCTTCCCTTTCATTCACACATTTCAATGGAAGAAGCATAAGGTTGAATGCGCTTCCATCACAGCACAGCGAAACAGGTAACACCATCTGCTTCATGGTGATCTTGTGCAGCTATGGTATCTGCAGCATTTTGAAATCCAGGTGAAAGATGGCAGCTTTCTTCTGACACTTAAAAGCTACCAAGGGCCGCCTATTCTCAGCAAATCTGAAACAACAGTGGTGAATGGCTGTTCAGATTTCAGATTTCTCTGCTGTTCAAGGAAAAAAACATATTACACATTGGGATGCTCTGTTAGTCACTAGACCTCAGAATGTTGATAGGGTGCTCAGAGCTATCCTCACTCTTTCCAAGGCTCTGCTCATTATGAAATCACATTTCATGGGGAAAAAATGTATGTTTGCATTTGGAATACTGAGCCTTTCTCATGTATGTTTGTGCCTGTACATACTTCTTTCTTTGAACAGACATCAGCAAATCATCAAGATAAACGGTAGCAGATACACGTATATGATTAACATGCCAACCACTGGCAACATACAGAATACTTCAGCTCTCCTGGCAGATTCAGGAGAGTCGCTACAAGCTTTTTAGAGCCCACCTGAACCATGGATCACAGTCCACAGCTGCATTACAAATAAGCATCTGCAAAAGCTGGCACACGCAGGGCAGGAGAGCAGCAGTAAAATTTGGCCTTCATGTGGCCTTGCTAGGAATGAAGATTTGTCCTGGAAATGGCACGGTGTCCCTGCTAACACAAAGCCATGTCTGTCTCAAAGCACAACCAGACCCAAGCTCTTCAGCAGGCACAGAAGAAACCGCAGTGCCCCAGACCAGCAATCCGGAGCGGCACATTCAAAGAGGCACTGAAAACAAAACAAACAACAACAACAAAAAGAAAGAAAAGAAAAACGATTTAAGATTTGCCTCTAAAAAGAGCCAATAGGGAAGATCTTGCCCAAACATTAGTAACTGTGAGAAAAAGGTCAACAGCTGTCTTTTGGTAAACTGGGACCCCCGTGGCCCAGGGGAGGCATGAAGGGCCCAAGCTGTGTCACTAGGCCGCAGTTTTTGCTTACGTAGCACTGGCTGTGACACGGTGACAGGGTTTAAACCACAGGATTCCACACCTGCACAGAATCACAGAATCATTAAGGTTGGAGAAGATCTCTAACATCATCCAATCCAGCCATCAGCCCATCACCACCATGCCCACTAACCATGTTCCTCAGTGCTTCAGGATCCAAAAAGGAGTAAGAAACCACTATGCAACTTCTGGTTCTTTTCTGTGCTATTTCTCCAGTCTTAAACATTATTAGGAAGATATTTCATCCGGGATTTCATCAAAGATAGATTATGTTTTCTAGGGCCTTACAAGAATTCACTGCTTCAGAAGCCCTAAGACTCATGTTTCTTCAGCATGGAAACTTGAGATGTAGCACTCAATACAACATTACCAAGACTGCCCATCATTAAGTCAAACATTTTAAAGAAAAAAAAAAAAAATCAAACAGATATCCAAGCAAGGCAAAGATTATAAAGACTACACACAACTAAAAATTGTATTGTTTAGAGATAGAAAGTCTCACACTTCATTGCTTCTGAACTCAGGCTTGGCAAACACAGTTCAGAAACCCTTGACTGACTAGATGGCAGGAAATGAAGCAGGTAGGCAACCTGGTCATTTTCCAAGAAAAACTCCACTGAAATCAAGTTCTCATGGAGTGTTTCAATCTAGATCCTCTCCTACTGCTTTCCAGTTAATGTCTCTGTGTATAGCTATTCAGCATTTGAACAAACTGGGGTTTGTCATTAGAACAACACAAAGACCACCAAAGCATCTTGCCCTGCCTCTTCTTAAGCATATAATCTCTGATAAATTTCACCAGTCACTGACTTTCATAGAATCACAGAATGGTTTGGGTTGGAAGGGATCTCAAAGCCCACCCACCCCAACCCCTGCTGTGGGTAGGGCTGCCCCCCACCAGCTCAGCTGCCCAGGGCCCCATCCAACTTGGCCTTGAGTGCCTCCAGGGATGGGGCACCACAGCTTCTCTGGGCAGCTGTGCCAGTCCCTCACTGTCATTTAAGGAAAGGATTTCTGCCCAACATCTAACCTCCTCTAGTTTAGTTTAAAACTGATAGTCAAAAGCAAGCTTTCTAGTTTGTTTGCCTTCCTTCAGAATTAGTATGGATGTTCTCAGTGTCATGGACCTTACTGTCTCCAATCCTGGAGCTGACTGGATGGGGTGAAAAAGTTAACATGCAGATATACAGGCAGGCAGAAATACAACCAAACTGAATGCTAGATGATCTAACTTCACTTGTCCAATAAGCCTTCTGCTGTTAGGAGACATACAGGCAAAGACATGGCCAATAGCTTTTATACGAGGATATGTGCTGCAGCTTTATAGAAGCTAAGGAGAGAATGATACTTTGATAACACCATGCATTTCTGAAATCAGAAGACTGAACACACTCAGTTTCTCAATGAGGGACAATACAAAAGTGCCTAGGAATTGCTTTTTTTAATAGCGTCAGGATGAAGATTGAACTATCAACTCCCTCTTCCTGGATAACAGGGAAGAAATATGTAAATAAGAGAATCAGAGAATAACTTTTGAAAGTGCTCTATCTTTAATTCCATCAGAGTTACTCAGGAAAACACTATATACTCCTTCAAGCGGGATGCACACAGCATCCTAATGAAGTCTGCTTTCTTCACACCCAAAATCTCACAGAGCATTTGCAGTATGGCATAGAGGGAGCTGCTGCCTCAGAGATAGGAGATATAAAATGAACTCCATCTCATATCCACAGAGATTTCAAGAGCCCCAAATGCAGAGAACCTAATTTATACACAGGGCTTCCATATGGAACATTAAAGTTTATCATTTACAGAGGTGAAGATAAATGTGAGGCAGTAATTGCTAGTTTATTTGTCTACATAATTCATGTCCTCCTGTTCATTACAGATGTCAGCTATTTTTCTTCCTAAGGTCTGGCAAAATAAGAGTTGGTACCCAACCCTCATCGATGTCGAGCATGCAGCAAGCCCTACTGATTTCAAACCAGCTGAGAGAGCTCAGCATTTCTCTGGACCAGTTCTTTACCCACAGAATCAGGAAACAGGAGGTGAGCTTCATAAATCAAGACCTCATTGTTGGTTTAATTTTTTTTTCATTTAATTTCATATTCACACCCTTGCTAAAGGAATGCAAAATGCGTGCACGTTAGAAAGAGATTCAAAGCAGTAGAAAAGAGGTAAAGAAAAGAAAATACCCATGTCAGGTACTTGATTTCCAAACATCAGCCTCCTTGTACCTCAGTAGAGGTGTGCTGTCTCAGTGCTATTCTGATGCAACCTTCTCAAATGGGCTAGAGAAAGTCTGTACATAAAATGGACAAAGCCATGGCAAGGCAGACAAGAACTCATGTGATCCATCTTGGCTGAAGCTGAAAGACCCAGTGATTGGTTTAACAGGCTGGGAGGAAACGAGAGAGGACCAAGGCACACAGCTAATTACATCTACCAGATACTTCCCCAAGAGAGGGAAACTTTGTCACAAAGAAATGGTCGACCTTGACAGCATCCAGAGCAGACCCTGCGTTAAAAGCATGTCTGGAAAGGCTTAAAAATAACTGGCCTACCTCTGAAAATTTTATGAGTTTCCCAAAATAAGTGAAGGATTGCATTCAAAATGTTCTTGCTTTGCAGCCTGCCGAGCGAGGGGAGTGGCTGGCTTTGAATCTTTGCCTCCCTCTCTGGGCTCTCATCAGGCAGCAGGGGACTAAACCAGACGTAAATCTTCCTTGGAGCGTCAGTGTCAGCTCTTCAGAGGCAGGAGCAAAGCAGTAAGAGAAGATGTGATGCAATGCGGAGATGCACGTAAGCCAGCCACACAGCAGAATGTTCTGTCCTCATATCTGGGCACCTTCACTGCACCTTACAGACCTACCTCAATTACCTTTTGCACTGTACTGACCACTGCTGGAAGTTGTGCCTTTGGAAGAAGGCAACTCCTTCATAAGAGTTCATAAGAAGGCAACCCTTTCATAGAGGTTTTCCCTCTGCTTTGGGAAAAATAAAGGATGCACGCTGACAGAAAACAGCAACACAAAACCACCACTAAAGTTGCGATTATTAATGTTATAGCCCAGTATTTCCACAAAAAAATGAAGCTGCTAAGAAAAAACCGATGAAACAAATGCTTCTGGCAGAATTTCTTTTTTTCTTTTTATTTTTTAAATCCAGTGTCTCCCACCTTTTCTAACTCAGGTTTGTCCCTCTCCTTACTCTCTATTTTCTGACAGCTTCCCCCCAGACAATGCCTTTCTAAAGAAATCCAGCCCGAAGGACGCAAAGAAGAGCTCCACAACCTGAATCGGCTAGATTTTGTCCCTCTCTCCAATCCACTGCCTGTCTTGCCCAGGTCTTTGAGCTCCCAGTTACCTCCTGCTGCTTAGTGGGCAGGACGTCCAGCAGCTCCTGGCTTGTCCCTCTGTCCTAGCAATCTCTTTGAATTATGGTGCACGCTGCTGAGCATCCATCTAGTGCCAGCTGCTGTCACAAAACAGATTACCTAGCACAGCTCTCGCTGTTTCCATACCAAACTGTGATTCCTGTTTATTAAAACTACTGGTCCGTACCCTCCCTGCAGAAACAGTCGGGAATACCAGCAGGAGCAAGCTACAGCATCCAGGTCAGCAGACAGCCACAAGTTTGCCCTGAAATAAAGGGCAGCAGATTTTGATTAGATACGCTAACGTCAAGCTTAACAACCTGCTTCCTCTGTGCAGACTTAAATCTTATTTCTTTCTCACAAACGTTTGTGAGCTTCGCTGCCCTTCCTTGCTGCGACGCTACTGCAAGCGCACGAATGCTTGTCATAAGTGAGTTGCTGAAGCATTCATATCCTCGGAGCTGAAAACGTAGATCTAGTTTTCAAATATTCATAGAATCATAGAATGGCTTGGGTTCAAAGGGATCTCAAAGGTCATCCAGTTCCAGCCCCACTGCCATGGGCAGGGCTGCAACCTGTACTATGGAAAAGAAGTAAAATACCAACACTCAAATAGGCATCAAAGTGACTACTAGGTTATCACAGAGAACACAGCTGGTCAGACTGCTCACCGCTGACCCTATAGGAAATAGAGTGTATCCTTATCCCTAACTCCCCCAGTGCTCCTTGACACCTGGAGAAGAGGCATATGCTCCTCTAATTCACTGGGGGAGGGGAATCTGAGTAATTCCATTTTCTGTGGGATGAAATACAAGCACAGGGGGGCCAGGGAGGGGGTGGGCACACAACAGCTTGAAAAGAGCCTTGCAACATGGCTCAAAACCAATCATTGCTTGCTAAGATAGCAGCAAATACCCTTTCTTATGGATTTGCTTTCTTTAAGGAAATTAATGGCATCCTGCTTACTGGAGATTCAGGAAGAACAATGAAATGTGGGACATGATCTCCATACTAAGATCATGCATGTCATGAATGATTATAATGACCGGACATATCCTGATGGTGTACAATTCAGCTTTATCCCATCTTGTGCTTACAGAAACGCTTAGATATTTCAATCAAATCAATTTCAATCAAATCAAGACCTTCACTGTGAGGCTTACGCTAATTTTTGCATAAGATACTTCACTAAATTAGAGAAAATATTTTATGGTTTAGGCCTGATGCAACAGTAAGGCAGCATCTTTGCAGCAGGGCTCTGGCCAGCACACCTACAGGTTGCTCTGCAAATGCTGCACTGTTTTGCACAGCCAAAACCCCATCTGCAGCTAAGTGGCTCCTTCCTTGATTTCTCCTCTGAATATCCTTTTCTTGAAAGAGGGCCCATTCCTGCCATCCATGACTGACAACCAGATTCACAGTGTTGCAGTGATCACCAAACCCACCACAACAGTGCCTCTGGTTTTCCATGTAACAGAGCAGGACTGTGGTGTGTGCCAAAGGGCATGGCTTGCACAGGGAAACCATCAGAATAATTCCTAATATTATAGGAACGGAAAGAAGGGCATCCCACCTCCAAACTAGCCCCAGGACCTCCATAACCAGAGACGACTTCCGTTCAGATCTGCTGCTCTCAAGAGGCGGTGCCCATAACACTCTCCACCCCTCTTTGGCAAGGCAGCAATGGGTGGATGAGAGCATTGCTTCAGAGCTTGAGAGCTGGGGCCATTACTGCAATCCAGCAGCACAGCCTTTTTTTTTTTTTTTTCTTTTTCATTTGCTGCATTCATTCAAACACATGCAAAATCCATACGTGGAAAAGGGCCTCTCGGTTGCACCATCCTCAGCAATGCGCCCAGCAGACAACAGCAGCAGCCAGGCCTGCTGGGCTCATGGATACTCTGGGGCAGATGCAGGGCAGTACAGGTCTCATTCCATCCCTAACCAGGCACTAGTCCGCTGCTGTCCGTACACCAATTGCATATCTGTAATTAGGGCTGCAGTAGTCCCACACAACTTCTTCCCAAATGCAAAGAGAGGCAGTAACGACAAGCACAACAGCACGAGAATCAGAGTGATTGCTCTCTTTGCTGGCTGAGGAGACTGGAGGCAAAGCAGATCTAACAGATTGTTTATCTACTGTCCTTACAAAGCTAAAATTTAGCAGTAAGAAAACTTGAAAGGAATTAAAAACTGATTAACAAGCTCATTAACCACAGCATACAACAGCACTGGTATGAATCGCTCCTGGAACCACTTTGCATTCAGGAACTTACAGAGGCACTTACATTCCTAATATCCTTCAGAAATAGCAGACTACAGCACAGAAATGGGCGATAATAGATGTATGATGAAATTCAGTAGTTGCAAATTCAAGGTCATGCTGCTGGGACCAAGGCCAGAAGTTTCAAGCTCCTAAATTTGCAAGTAGTCGAGCAGGAAAAGGATTTTTCATGCTAGCAGACCACAGGTTTATGAGGCACCCCTCACAGCACAAAGATATGAGAAGAAGGCACGCACAACCCAGAGATGCTTCTCCAAAGGCTGGGAATCTCCACTAGGGTGAAGGTAGACTCACAGAATCGTTAAGGTTGGAAAAGACATCTAAGACCACTCAGTCCAACCAGCAGCCCACCACACCATGCCCCACTGTCCATGGCCCTCAGTGCCACATCCACACGGCTCCTGAACACCTCCAGGGATGGTGACTCCACCACCTCCCTGGGCAGCCTGTTCCAATGCCTCACCCCTCTTTTGGAGAAGAACTGTTTCCTAATATCCATTCCGAACCTCCCCTGGCACAACTTGAGGCCATTCCCTCTTGTCCTAGGGTCGCTGCCTGCTGAAGATGGTGGGTGGGCAGCTTGTGTCCCTTCATCTGTCAGAGGGGGACTGCTGGGCAATGGCGCAAGTGGAAAGCAGGGAGTCTGCTAAAAACTCAGATTGGCTGGAACCCGTAAGAGGAAGGGGGGGGAGGGCAAGTAGCCTCCATCTGCTCAGTGCCAGGGCTCCTCTGCCAAGGTAGTCATCAGCTGCAGCCTGCACTGCAGTTCAAGCCATGAAGAATCAGCTTGGGAGCACACATGGTGATCTGTAAGTGCTTTGTTTAAAGATTAAAAATGATTTTATTATTGCAACTAAACCCCTAACATACTGATCCCGTTTTATTGGAAACCACTGGTTATTTACATTCTCCTAATCATTCTTAGAAGTGATGGAGAAGTGTCATTCTTTCTGTATATCCTCCTCTTTCCGTAAGGCCATATTTCTTTCCTGCTGAAGACTTCTCATCTTTCCTTCCCTCCCTCTGCACATCCATGTTTTCCTCTCCAGCTCTTTCAGGCACTGTGCTGTAGGAAACGCCTCTGGTGCACACAGGACTGTTTCAGAAAGCAGTACGTACAGTGCACCCTCACCACGTTGCAGCGCAGCTCAAATGAGTCATCATGAGAAAGCAAGCATTCTCATTTCAGTGTACCCAATTCAGCCCACCAAAAGCAATGTTCTCTATAGCTATCCACACTTGCTCTCACCCACATCTTGGCTACCGCCCCTCCCAATGTCAGGTAGCAATGCATCCAAGAATGCAAAGAAGGTAACAAAACAAGGCAAAGGAGGACAAAAGTATGCTATGTACCACTCCAAAATAACCTGAGATTGTTCCAGTCAAGGTCCAGCGCTCTCTCTTAGCACCTACATAGCAGTTTTTCATACTGCTCTGTCATTTGTAATTGTTTTCCGCATGCCATTCCTACTAAAGAAAGCAAAGTCAGAAGAAGCGCTTTTTAACACTCATATACTTTTTTTCAGGGAGACAAAGGAAATATCAGCCTTGAATCCAAACAGGAAGGCATTCCCACAAGCTGTGGTGCACAGATGCTTTCTGCACTCCTCTGCATTTAATAATCAAGGGTGTTCTCTCCAGTCGCATCTTCCTAACAGCAAAAAAGGAGGAGGATGAAGGCCGCTGAAATTCCAATTTGTCAGTTCCTCCAGAGCCTACACAGCAAATGGACACAGTGTACTGACAATTCCTAACTTCTAAGACTTAAAGAAGCAGCCATTTGTGAGAGTGTGTTATTCTGCATTTTTAGAATGCACAGTCCTTAAAATCAGCAACTGCCTACAATCAGGTACACACTCCTGAAACAGCTACGTAGATGTCAGGGCTCTCCTATGCAAGATCAGATCCCAGATAGAGTGAGTAACAACACCCTCCTTCACAGGTTTAACGGGGATACTGCCTCTTCATCTGCAAGCAAGTTGGTCATTCAAGGAGGTGATGCTCAGCTGTGTGTGTGAGGCTGTGCTATCAGAATATACTGATCCTCAGCAGAAAAAAAAGGAACAAGTCTAGCATGCTCCTTGCTACAGAGCATCTAGCACAAGATTGCAGTGAACTGGCATTGCAGTGCATCATATTAAAGGAAAAATACCCCTAAGAACCAAAATTCAAAATGATCACCTCCACATCTTACAGTCCACAGTTGACAAATAGTCCACAGTTGATAAATATTCTTTCAAAACAGTTCGTGGGCTGTAAGCAAAGCGATCACTAAAAGTTCCTGCATTACATAAAAGAAGCAACTGAATTGTGTTTTACATTTCTATATGTATGCATACGTACAACACGCAGGTATATATGTACCTTATAACTCACAGGTAACTATATTGTTTGTATTTAATGCTCTTCTGAGATGCAAATACTCAGACATCTCCAAAACGCTACTGTAAGATACAAGAGATACTGGTATGGTCAACAATAAATGGATAACCTGATCTGCTGCTCAGTTCCACAAAGACTGTAAGGACATCAGAAGAGCTTTTAATCAGAGGTCTCCCACCACTGTGGCTCATCTTACATCTTAATATGGATCCAGAAGCTATGGGACACATTTACCCCACCCTGAAGCTTTATCACAGCACCTTTGGGAACACAGGCACTAATACTGTAGCTGAGCTGCTCTGAAACTCTTCAGAAGAGCCTGAGAAGTCTGTTGGTGCTACGGTTGCCAGTCTTATCTGCAGACGGTTCAGACCTCTGATGTACTGATGGCCTGCAGAACATCCTTTGTCAAAAATAGCAACAGACCTAAAAACTTCTGAGCAAGAACGCTCCTTCTGCATGAGATGGAGCAAGAGGTTTGCAGAAGGTACGATCAAACTCTCACACAGCCACGTGCAGCGCTTGCAGCTCATTTGCTCATTTCTCCTTCACATCTTCTTGCCTTCAAAAAGCTACAGTGATGTACCTAATGACAGATGGGCCAAATTGTACCCAGCTTTGCACATCTTACTGCTATTAACGATGATTCACTTTGAGATGCCTATTGCTTTGCTAAGCATCTCATCAGCTCCAATCAGGTTTTAACATAACACTAACATACTCGCTTACAAAATGCGCTGGAAATCAAAGCAAATAAAGGGAGAGAAGGACTTCATCACGATCCTTCGTTCTGGCACACACTGTTCAGACTCACACTTACAAATCAAGGCACCAGGAAGCCTTGCCGGCCTGCCTGCAGCAGCCACCCAAAAGGCAGAGCTGAGCAGCCGTCGCAGCACCTGGTGCTGTTCTCCACCATCTGCCAAAAGCAGGGCAGGAGCAGTTTCATGTAATCACTGCCCACATCTCCCACAGCTGGGCACTGGTGAGGCTGCACCTCGAGTGCTGTGTTCAGCTTGGGGCCCCTCGCTACAAGAAAGACATTGAGGCTCTGGAGCGTGTCCAGAGAAGGGAAACAGAACTGTGAAGGATTTGGAGCACAAGTCTAATGGGGAACTGGGGTTGTTCAGCCCAGAGAAGAGGAGGCTCAGGGGAGACCTTATCACTTTCTACAACCACCTGAAGGGAGGATGTGGTGAGGAGGTGGTCGGCCTCTTCTCCCAGGTAACAGTGATAGGACGAGAGGGAATGGCCTCAAGTTGTGCCAGGGTTGGATATTAGGAACAATTTCTTCTCAGAAAGAGCGGTGAGGCACATTCAGAAAAAGAAAGGGAAACTGGAGGTTTAACTAGTAGATAGTTGCACCAAATTAAGGATAAATTCCAGGATGAAGCTTTTGCAGGCCAGTCTCCAACACAAAAGATGAATTCCCCATAAGAAAAAGAGATGAGGTTTGCCATCCCTGGCAGCTTTTCTACGTTCCCTTTAAAATGCCTGTAAATAGGACAGCCGACAGAAGCCTCTCGGTGCATTCGGCTCTGGTGTGCTTTCAGCTTCACTGGAAACAAGGCTAATAAAAAAAAGCCCATGTTTACATAGAGCAGACAAGAAATACGTTGAGGAAGCAATTTCATTTTCAAGCTTGAATGGAAATACTGCAATTAATGGAAAGTAAAAACATAAATATAAAAAGTAGGCATTAAAAAAAACCTGTTATATATTTTAGAACAGCAATTAAAGGGAATGATTCAGTGCAGGGCTCCCGTTGAAAAGAAAGCCATCGTCTCTCTTTCAGGAAGAATTACAGTCTGGAGGAAGGTCTCACGCTAATATAACGATAGTTTATTTACAGAAATCCAATATTTATCTTACTAGCATTCATATTAACAGTAAGACAAGCTAATGCTCCCATCGTTATACACATCATTCTGCTTTATTGCATTTGACCGGTTGTTGTAAAATTCATGTCTGCACGGTTGCCAGCCACGCTTGCTCAAGCCTCATCTATGATCTTAAACGGTTCCAATTTGGGGAGCCACCTACTAACGAGAGAAAATGGAAGGCATTAAAAGGCTGGGCATGAGCCATACAAATTCCTAGCCCATTACTCTCTCCCATACATTTACGAAGCTTTCCTACTTTACTTCAGCAGCTCTTGCTACACACTGCCAGCAGCTGTCACTAAGACCGTGCTGTGACTGGCTGCAGGCAGGGAAGTAGCTCCCAAATTTGCCATTCTATCTGGCTCTAGCTGATGCTTACTCTTAATCCAGGATGACACGCCACTGACATGGTGGCTTACCAAATGGGCTATGAAAAGCTTAAGGTACTGGAGCCTGGCTGCCTGCAAACAAAACAGTGCTATCAGCAAGAAAGGCACAGCAAATAAAGTTGCTGCACTCACCCACATATAATCAAAAAAAGAAAAAAGAAAAAAAAAAGCTATTGGAGACGTCCAAATGTCTCTCTTCAATATTGTGTCGCCAATCACGTTGCTGACAGACGTTACAGTACTTCCACATCCATACTCCAGGCATACAGAAAAGGTGCACATTCTCCTGCTTAACTAATACATAGAAATATAAAGACCTGTCTTTATTATTATTATTATTAACAGATAGATGTCATGGCTTCCAAGCATTCCAGGCTGTCAGGAAGTTCTGCCTGGCCACCGCTGAGGACAAAGCTCAAGAAACATTTACCTTCTTAGGATTCAAGGGGAGAAAAGGCACAAGAAAGCCTCCTTCCAGCCACGGCAGCCCTGACAAACACCCTGGGATTTTGGTATGCATATGACTGTGTTTCAGTTCTTCAAAACCAGGCTATTTCCATTCAAGTGCTTCAGGATCAGCCTTCCAAGAAGACATCCCAACAAATAACAGCAGCTTTGCTGAGAGAGTCTATCTACATCATCTCCCACCTATGAACGCTACAATTGTAGAAGATTAGTATTACAAAGCTCAGAGTAAGACTTTATGGAAGAGCAAAGTGATTTCATTATACAAAACTGGTTCTTCTTAATGGAACAGAAGACAAATGATTTGGGGCTCATCCTCACGACTTAGGAGTGACTATCGCCTGGAATCTGCTGCTTCATTATTTTGCTTTACTCCACTCAGAAATCTTAAGAAATGTTCCTGAATGTTCTTGGTCCAGGCATCTTACGGCTCCAGTCTTGTTCTTCATTGAACTATGCTGTCTTTGGGTTAGGTTTTTCTTCTGCTTTTTTGCTGCCCGGTTCCTTGAATGAACTCATACAAAGAGTGTTCTACAGCAGTTAACACATGCTGTTCTTTAACTTTTTTTCTGCTGTTTCACACAGAAGTACATACATTTCCATTCATACTTAGAACAATCTTGGTACCTGCTACAAGCCTCTACACCGCAAAGACCCAATTCAGCACATGCTGTGTTTTGCTGTACTGCAGTTGCAGAGATGCTTTCACTATCAGTAGCAAGCACCTCAAACATGCCACATCAAAAAACATGAAGAGCTAGACCATTTAACAACAACATGTCTTTCGTTTGTGCCAAAAGGGCCAGACTTTCAAAAGCTACTTCAGATAGATGGCAGATTAAATACAGAAGGGCTGAAACTCATTGACCTACAGGTTACTCCAACACAATGCATAACCTAAATGAAATACCAAACGAATGGCTTGCTGATTAAAAAACGTGGCATTCTGTACTACATTAAGAAGGAAAAAAAATGACTTTGCATGATACAAATCACTTACAACTAACCCCTTCTGTCTTTTACCATCCCAACAGACCACACAACAGTATTTGACTCTCAGACCACTAGGTTCCTAGATTCCTGGTTCCAGGTTCTCAGTTTAGATCTTTATAGAAAAAACAAATCAATGGTAATTTCCATTTCCTGGTGTCTTAGTTTCAGCTGGGATGTAATTGTTTTCTTCGGAATGCCTGGTATGATGCTATGTCTTGGTTCTCAGAGAAAAACACTGTTAATAACACACTGACATTCACAGTTGCTGCTAAGCAGTGCTGTACAGAGCCAAGGCCACTTGCAGCAAAGGGCCCAAGAAGCTGGGAGGGAACAGAATCAAGACAGCTGACTTAAACTGGCCCAAAGGATATTCCACACAATAGGACATCATGTGGAAGGAGTTCTGAAGGAAGTGGGAGTTGATCTGTCTCTCTTCAGCTGCTTGGGGGGCTAGCTGAGCATCAGTTGGGGGTACTGAGCAACTGCCTATGCACCACTTGTTAAATACATTTATATATATACATAAATATATAGCCATAACTATTTTCCTTTTCTCTACCTTAGTAAATAGTTTTATCTCAACTCACGAGTTCTACTTTTTCTTCCCCGATTCTCTCTCCCATCTCACTGGGAAGGGAGGCAGTGAGCGAACAACTCTGTGGTGCTGAGCCACCTGCAGGGTTAAACCACAACACCTGGACATTGGAAAGAGGCTTGATGAAGCACTTCCTACCGCAGAGCAGTATTGCTGAATAGCCAGCAGCACAGCATGGATGATGGGGCGCTCTGGATACATTTTCTGACTTGTGTAGATGAGCACACCTGGACTTATTTATGCATGAAGATGTGCCACACATAAAGGTTAAAAAGTTATGGCTGAACAGTATGGCACAAATGAGTAAATGGGTGTCCAAACAAGAGCATGCCACAAGAATACTTCTCATGGGATGCGAGCAACCACTGTATGATGAAGCTGAAAGCTTAGCTAATCCATCCTGAATGACTTGCCTGTATTAGTTCCCTAGCTGTGGACGGGGATCACAGCCCTGTGACACCAGAGAGGACTAATGCATGGCAGTCCTAACAAGCAAGCACCACTCAGTACTTCTAACATTGCTGCACACGTGGATGTCCCCATACCCCTCACTGGGAAAAAAAATAGACCTCAACTTTACATCCTAGACAAGGCTGAAAGCAAACCTGAAGTGAAGGAAGCCTGCCAAGTCTAGAAAATTGATGATGTATTCGGCCTGCTATTGCTACCTACTCAGTGGGTACACCATACATATAATAAGAGGATGCCAAGTTCTCAATAGGTAATTTTATTTTAACTGAAATGGTTCGTTTAGATTGGGAAATCAGAACATGAGAATGCTCCCACAATATAACAACATGTTCCCCCATTATACATAAATATTATTGCCAGAGTTCAAGGCTTGGCCCTGAAGTACATAGTGTTTGGAAGAAGTTTTACCGTAGCTATTTTGTGCTACAGTTGACAGCACAGCAGTACATCCAGTTACTTAGAGAGCAGGAATGGAATGAAGATAAATACTCAGGGAAAGCAGGAAAACAGAAATAGAGAAAAGAACAGAGATAAGCACACAACAAAGCTAATTTTCAAAAGCAAAAGTATGTTTTCCTCCACCTTCCCGTCATTCTCCTTCATCTTGGGCTGTTACTTTGCTTCATCGCCATGTTTTACTCCTCAGAAGTGGCTGGGCATCCCCTCTGGGCATGCCTGACAGGCACTTGGACTCTACAGCTCAGAGGTAGGTTCATTCTTTTCTAAATGCCAGTCCAAAACACAGAAAGCCAACTAAAAAAAACATGCCCAGACTGTCCCTTGGTCACAACTCCATAGCCTTCCTACAAGAGACAGCCAATTCAACTACCGGTCCAGCTTGGATGATTGTCTCATAAGGAAAATCATCAGCATTATTACACAGAAGGGTAACGCCGTCCTCAGATGTGTCTGTTTCAGATGTTCTCCCCCTTTCACCTTTAAGTTTGTCCTTACCTTTCCTGATGCACAGGTATGTTCCCCCGAGTTTCTTTATCAGTCTTCCTATATGTCTTAGAGACAGCAACAGTAAATTAATAAATATTGCTCCCACTCAACTGCCTAAATAAAACACACAAATTTCAATGGAGGAAAGTGATAACCTCTCCTCTCTCCCACTTGATTTCAAAGGAGTTGCCTAATAGGAGCAGAATAGTTTTGTCCATAGGTTTTAAAAATCATAGGGTATTCAGAGTCTCAGCTGCTGCTCACAGTGGTACCCATGGGTGGCAGGGGGAGGATGGGATTGTCAAAAACAGCCATTATTGTCTTCAGTTTCTCCTTTGTCCACCAAAGATTATACTAAAAGGGTGGATTTTTTTCCTATTCTTGACCAGCTGTTCTGCCTTGCAGCCATGCACATGAACTTTTCATAATTGTCTTCAACAATCTATTCTTTCCTCAATAACTACCTGATCAGCTTCAAAGACCCTGGGAAGTTTGAGCCGGCAATAGGCAGTACCTCTGATGTCAGACGAGCGCTGTTACCTGAGAAAATGAGGATTCAAAGCATCTACTTAGTTTGTCATGATTAAAATGAAACATTGGTTTTGGAAAGAAATGCAAATAGGTATTTGTAAACATGAAAACACTGGCAGGACTGCAGCGTAACGTGCTCCATTTGGAATGGTTGGCACCTGGCAGCAGGCTAGCAGCAAGGGATTATTTCCACTGCTATTTCTTGAACTGATCAGGTTCCATTAAAATGAATACTATGAAGGTGTTTCTTTCAAAACTTAAAACCAGCATTAATTTTCAAACAACGGTCACCAGTGTACATCTCCAGCAACATTACCTGGACTACTGCTGCTAAATGAAAGGGGAAAAAAGCTTTATTAATTTAAACAAATGTCTTTTTCTTAACAACGACAACAAAAATTGCGTGTCTTACTTGCTCTATTAAATGAAAGCATGGAGATAAATAAGAAATGGCATAAAGCCATGCAAGACAGCTTACTAAAGCTTAGTTACTGCAAGTTAATCCCAAGAACTCTTCCTGAAAAGCTGACTCACTTTTTAGACAACAGAAATACCACTGGAACCATCTGAGTTCCCTTCAGTAAGCCTGCTGACAGAGCACCACACAGAAAACAGGACAGAGCTGTACAAAATCAGCCTGATAAAGGAGCTGGGAAAGTGGGGAAAGCTGCTGTAGCTTTTGCTGGTGAAAAAACGGTTGGAATCAGTGGAGAAATTCATCAGGCATTCAGGTTGACTTGTTTTTAAGAAGGTCTCAAAAAAATAGGAAAATCTTAAGGAAATTTTACTAGTGATGTAATTGGCCAACACTTTCAGTGTGAGAAATAGTCACACAGAGGATGATGGAGGAAATGGACAAGTATCAGACCAAAACAAAAGGCACACAATGAACTGAGAGGAGTCCTCTGCGCAAGAACACAGGTATCTTCCACACACTGGTCTCAGCAGTCAGGAGTTACAGATGCAAGACTCGTACCAGGTGTTCAGAAGATGAATATTAGCTACCAGTGCAATGCAGGTGTGACAAAATCTTGTACAAATGATGTATTTCCAGCATGTACATGGAAATAGGAGTGCTACACATGAAAGCACTGACAGAGTTGAGTAATAGTTCTGGCTGTTTACGCTGAAATATGGTAATATAAGAGTGGGAAAGGTCCAGGGAAGAAATGGTCAGCTATTCCATCTCTGGTCAACGCAGCGTATAAGGAAAGACCAGAAAAAGGCAGATTGCTCTGCTGAATACAACAGCCTGAGAGTGAAGTCCCACTGTCCTCCAGATCTGCTGGCTTCCCTTGTTTGTCGCTGGGGAACTGCATGGGTTCAAAACTACAACTGTATCAAACAGATAAAATTAGGAGTTTAACCCGGATACAAAAGAGCTTCTGAATAGATTTTGCACAGGACTGTTGAAGGCAACAGCCTGTTGGCATGGAGAAGAGCTTGGCCAATACATGAAGGCATCAGGCGATGCAGCTAGCAGTGGCAGCAAGGAGTCAGGTTGCTCGCTCCTGGAGGTGCTTTCCATCAAACATTTCTACAATCCTAGAAGCACCTACGCACTAAAAAGAGCCATATTCATGTCATATCTTTTAGTGCTATAACATACAATCAGTCTTTTAACCTTGTTGGCTGCCCCCAAACCCAGGGTCCCTCTAAGAAACTTCTGCTCTCCCCGACCTTTGCTCAGCGCAGAGAGGACCCCAAACCCTGAAGCACACAGAAGCTGGAAGTACTCCATACCACCTGAAGGCTCAGGTAACTCTGCATTCAAGCTGCCAGCACTGAATGCCCTCCACAACACAATGGGCATGCTTTGGACACAAATCTAACATCTGTTTACTGTCTATAGAGTCACTCTCTCAACTGTATAAATGCAAGGCCTAAGGTTAGTTCCCAGCCACACTCACTGATTCACAAGCACACGTGGCCCAGGTGACTATCAATAACAGCCACAATAAATGAGAACTGGGTGGAAAATGAACGCAAGTATTTTTGTGAGGAAGATCTCATTTGTGTTTACTGGTTTTGTGTTCCAACCTAACAACGCCTATTAAACCTACAAACCCTAGCTTAGCACCATCAAGCATGTATGACTGTCTAAGTAAATGCATTCAGCATTACTTAACGGTTTTCAGATCTCACCTTTCCTTTCTTAATACATAGCAAGTGTTTAGCTCCTCCAAGTACAAAGAGCACGCACACCCACATAATAATTACTGCCCAATTATACAGAAATACTGAAAGAAAAGCTCCCAAGTCTTCATCCACTGAGGCACTTGGTAGACTACAGCCCACTTGCTTTATCAGATTTCAGTTATCTAAATGCTAAGCAGGATGACCTCTATTTACTTTGTTGCTCTCTCAGCTCATAGTCCCAGTATTGGCACTTGCCTGTCAATATTAACTAGCGATGGAACCATGAAGGCTCTGCCCGGAAATGGGCATTATAGCCCACAGATAAAATACAGGGGCAGCAGCTTTCATAGCAACTATAAACCAGATTATCAGAGGTGGTTAGAAGGCCAGTATGTGAACAGGGAAGTTCTAAGAAGTACCCAAGCATTCAGAAGGGATAATGCAATCAAAAATAGGAACCCTTTTTCCAAAGTCTGTCTTTTGCTGCGCTGAGGTCCAGCTGCCAGGCCACCTGAAAACCCCTGGACCCATCTGCACCTTTAAGTACAAAAACAACAGTAGAAACCCATTTCCTCATAAACATCACCTTTTCTGGCTACTCATACCTGTATTAACCTGTCCCTTTTCCCACATCTCCTGTCATTTATTCATTTTTTCAATGAAGTTGTTTTAGGGTAATGTACCAAAACACTCACTCCTCCAACTTCCTACCCTTAGACTTTTAATACAGACGCTATATACTTACAATGAACTTTAAGCATAGATATGTAACTAGAAACACCAGTGGAGACTGTGCCTGTAACGAAAAGGTCACATCAAATACACTCTGCAAAGAACATAAAATCAGTGACATTTTGACCATCAGGCCTTCAGGAATGATCTGTACTTCCCGCTCACAAAGCGCTGGTTGGTGTTGGGCTGATTCTGAGCAGATGGCTGCACAGCATTTTTTGCTGGCGCCGGGCCACCGTATTGTTTTTCTTGCTCGTTAAGGTTGGTTTGTTATTTATTGCGTGGCCTTAGGAACTTGTGATCAGGGCATGATGGAAATGCAAACACACAGATAATAAGACGATGTTGCCGTTGTTAGGGGGGATTATCAAACTTTGGTTTTCTATTATCAATTTCCCATTTACCATCTCTCCTCTAATAAGGCCCTCCCCATTGTTTCTCTGGCTTACAACTACTAATGAAATGCTTGAGTGTTTCTAAGAGAGGTGCTATTAATGTGTTTCTCCTAGTTGTTTTCATTCTTTACAGACAGCGCTGAGGATGTTCAGCAGAGCTCCTGTGACCACGTCTCGCTAAGCACAAAGGTTAAGATAGCAAACTAATTGGGGAAGAGGCAAAGTCAGCCTTGAATTAAAAATCTGTGATAGTGAAAGTGATTAAATACAGATGCAGAATGATCGGATACTAATTCCATATGCTGTTCAGAAGATGCATTTTTAGCCTAATAGCATGGCCACTCTTCCTTTCTCAAACAGTTCCTCTAAAAACGGTGATGGTTTCTTATCTTAAACTCTCTCCTATCACTAAGCTTCTCAGAAAGGCTCGTATTTTGACAATGCTTTTGAAAAAAGCAAAACATGGGCCATACATGTATGAACTAAAGCAGAAATGAAAGGCATTCCGCTCCAAATTAGGATTCACACAAGTGATGGTGCACAGAACCAGTGAGCGTTCCACTCTTTGCGTGCTTATTTAACAAACCCAATCCTACCCATAAAGGCAGCAGGTTTAACAATTACAAGATAATTGTCTGACAGACAGTAGATCAGCCAGATACCCACAAATATACACTTAAATCTCAACTGTAGTTTTACCTCTAAAATCACACTGTATTCTTATCTCCCACCCCCCCGCCCCATGCCTCATTTTTAAATCCTTCCATTATTCACTCCATAGCTTTTTATTATCCTCCCCTTAACTCTGTGTGATCAGTTAAGTTCCAGTCGATGAACACATTCTCCATATGAATAGGAAATCCAGCATAGGAACATCACTGGCTGGTATTTACATGTAAAGCGGTAAATCTTATAAGAAGAAAATTAAAGCGACATCAATTTATACTTTGCATTAAGTGGATCAGACATTTCCCCTCTCCCTCCCCCTACCACCCCCCCTCCACCTCCCAAAGCTTCACTGACGACAGTAACACTTAATCTCTTTTGCTGAGGGATGCTAACCACACTGTGCTGTGTGTACTGTTCCTCTACGTTTCTCTGTTATTAAATACTTCTTCTGCTTGGTTGGCTTGGGGCTTAGAGTCAAGTTAAAAATAAGTGAATACAGCACAATTACAAAATACTTGGTTCTGAACCAACTTTAAGCATTCAAGACATAGCAAGAAAACACAGTAAATAGTTGACCAGAAGTTCTGAATAAATTTATTTCATAGAATGGCTTGGGTTGGAAGGGACCTTAGAAGTAAAAGACAATAAAGCAGCAACACTTCTAATAACTAATGGCATCACGTAGCAGGACAACAAAAACTCAAAATATGCCAATTTACCTGTTCCTAAGAACACTCTGATGAAAATTCACCTCACACAAGCTCCCAGATAGGCCCTGTCTGTTTGGCCTGAATGGTTTTGCCTCTGGTAAGGAGCAGCCTTGAGCAGACACCATGCCACGTCCCCAGTCATTAAGGTTGGAGTAGACTGCTAAGACCCAACCAGCAGCCCATCCCCACTAAGCCCACTGCCCATGTCCCTCAGTGCCACATCCACACAGCTCTTGAACACCTCCAGGGATGGTGACTCCACCACCTCCCTGGGCAGTCCATTCCATACGAAGGTAGCACTTTGCTGGAGAAAGGTTCAGGATTGCCTGAATGTAACACTCATGTGTCACTTTCTTCACAACATTCCCAGGCCATACAAAGCTGACCATCCTGGAAACTGGGGTCAAACAAGCACAAGATGGACTCCAAAACAGAAAGATCTGAGACAGCAGGTAAAGCTGTGTGAGAGTGCCTATGCATTCCTCCTGAAAACCAAGGTCTAAACACTGCGTCACCCTCCCTGACACTGGCCCCAAGCATCCACACACAGTGGCGTTCCTCAGCAGTGGTCCTCTCAGGGTTCAGCCGTCCACCTCCCAGAGCTCAAGGCCCAGCAGGAGGGGGAAAAGGATGGACCTCACATAGGGTTTTAATGGCAAAGATACAATGCAGAAGAATGTTAAAGCCATCTTCCACCAGTCAAGGAGCAAGAGCTTCCAACTTTTTGGTGAAAGGAGGGAAAACAAGAGCAATGTTTGTGGCTTGGATCACAGCCATGCTTCTGATACCATGCCATCTCCCACCTCATGCAAGCCACTGGTACCTGCTGGGTACCTGGAAACTCAAGCACTACAGTTTGTACTCTGCTAAATAAATACCTCATCTCCTTTTCCAGCTATCTCAAGTGACAGTCATTCCTTTTATCGCAGCAAAGCACATAAGCAGAATGAATGTTACCCAAGGCTACTGTGTTAACCTTTTTTTTGAAGGAGCTTGAGTCAGAGCAGCTGGCACAGGGGACACTGTCAAGAAGTTATAAAATTGCTCCAGGGATGGCCAAGAGCAGCCTGATTACTAAGGAAGAGCTCTGAGAAGGCTTTGGATTGTTCCGTGAAAAGTAACCCATGGTGGGAGGAAAGCAAAGGGCACACAGCTTCAACTGAAGCAAACAGGTCAATATATTTTGAAGCAACCGATACAAAGACAGCTAGCTGTGCTGCTAATCAATCATTATCCTTCATCCTCTTACAGATGCCACTTCATGTCAAATAGCATAAATAAAGGTTTCACATCGTGACAAAGTACGTGGAGAAAGATGGAAATGACACTAATCCACAGCTCATCACACACTGGTATCACTCCAGCATGAGATCCTGGCTGAGTTTGGCAGCTCCAAGCTCTGGCTTTCCAGGAAACACATGGGCCTAATACCGCAGTTGCCACAGCTCTGAGTCACAAACGCGCCTTCCATTTAGTGGCAATGCTTAATGCCATATAGAATTGACAAAATAAAGAGGGCTGGAATGCAATTCTTTCTCATGGGCCTAAAATACATCTTTTCAGACAATGTGCAGTAAGGATGTTGATGGCCAGACTAGCACTTGCACCAGAAACATGTGTAAGCAGGACGGTGTTCCTGGGTGGATTTTCAGCTATGATTGTGTTTTGTTTTTCTTCTGAGAAGTGGAGTAGCCTGAACTTCCCCATAGGCCTGAATTTTCTGAGGGCTACACCAATGCAGCAGTTACTTCCTTTTAAAAACAAAAGCAACGTGCCTACAACTTTTGTTCCTCTCTGCAAGGAAAAGCCTGCACCACGGGTCCAACAAGACACCACAGGCTGACCACAGCCACCACCGTACACGCAGCACTGTCATCTTTAATTTGCTTCCTGACCCACGAATAGTAACTTCAGTGTTTTCCTGGAGGGCTTTTCTCTCCACATTCTCCTATGCTGCACTTCCTCCCACTGGCATCCAAGTGTCCTGAATATATCACTGGAAATGGATCCACCGTCATGATGACAGCAAAATAAATTCTGTCTTCCGGCTTACCAGCCCTTGTCCATTTGTGGGCTGCGTTTCCCGCAGCTCCTGCTTAGCCAACCGCACCAAGACATGCTCCAGTGGCAGCGGGCAATAGGTGGGGACAGTGCTGCATGAGCATCAGCACACTCACAGCCGGTGCCGCTTGGAAATAACTTTGCTGAGAGGGAACAGAGGAAATGCAGGCTGACAAGACAAAAAAGGAAGAGTGATAAAGTAAGACAGCAAACAAAGAGACATAAGGAAATGAAACAGCAAATGTCTCCACAATGTTTATATTCGTATTTTACAGCCCATCTGTAAAGTCTTATATGCTTTACTAGTGTAACTCTTCCGTAAGAAGAGACATAAAGAAAAGCAGTCATTGGTATGCAAATACTTACCGCTGTAACTACAACTGATTAATATTCTTCCTGTGCCTCTGAAATACCCCTTCAACAGAACAGTTGTGAACCAGTTCCCTTCTCCAAGTACAATGTGGTCAGCTGCTTAACAAAGAAAATTCAAGTAAGTGAGACCACAAGTATGTAAAGACAGCTCTCTGTTAAAGAAATATACAAACCCTGCTGCCCTCTAAGGACAGCACTAGGGATCTGGTTTATAGAATCACAGAATCATTAAGGTTGGAAAAGACCACCAAGACCACCTAGTCCAACTACCTGTCCATCTGCACCATGTCCACTGCCCATCTCCGTCAGTGCCACATCTCCATGTTTCTTGAAAACCACCAGGGATGGTGATTCCACCACCTCCCTGGGCAGCAAACTGTCTTAAGAGTCTCAAACACTGCAGATGAAGTTGATAATCCACCCTTAAGACAGCTAGGACCCCATTTTGTTCTCAGACATTTCATACTGTGTAGAACATCATCCTATGATGCTTTGACATCTAAGCAAAGGCCAGCTGTCCTCTTGTGCTCCAAAAAGCCATCAGGAAACTTATTACAACTGTGCACCTGTTAAATTCAGGTCCAAGCTTCTAGCAGCCAGTACCCTAGAAAGCCATGTCACGGCACACAGCAACCTTCACACTTGCTCATGAAAACCTTCCCTTGGCAACTGCATCTGCAGTGCACACATCTCATCTTCCAGAGGAGGAGGGTGCTAGAGGCTGCTCCAGTGATGCAGCACACAAGCCCCTGCCCCCCTCAATTTGAGCTGGCTAGAAGGGGGACACAGTGGCAGATCCATGAAGGAAGGATATCTGGTCTATTTGGGCTCAGAGCCTGTTATGGGAAGCTGCATAGAGTCATGAGGCCATGGAAGCAACAGCATTTCATCTGAGCATGTTCCAAGCACTGTGCAAATAGAGGGATTAATTAATCCCCACAACAGCAGTGCAAGGTAAGCACCACTTCCCAGATAGATGAAAATATGGCAGAGGCACTGCAGAAAAGCCAAGAATAAAATTAAGGCCTCTGTGCCTGTAAGACTTGATTTTGGTCCCTCAAGCCACATAGGAAAACATTTGTCTTCAAAGGGAGAGTGATTTATGATGATCTAGATCTCAACCCTACCTTTTTTAGCAATTATAAATGGACAGGAAAAAGCTCTCCCAAATGTTAAGTGAAGCTTTTAAATAAAAATCTTCTATTCAAATGCAGAGACATTTTACGTACGAAAGGAACAACTTGCAATTCAAATAGCTCCTAGCACTGTGGTGGCAGGTTCCCAAACTTGATTCCCCAAGTGATGCTAAAAGCACACAGCACTGGGATGTTTCTTACAACTATGCTGAGCTACTGGCTTGCAAGCTGTGCGCTGTGTACAGCAACAGCAGAGAGAGCTGTGCTGGCCCTACTTAGAGCCAATCGCTAAACTGCAGTAAATACAGCTAAAATACACTAAATCAGTATTTTCATGTAGAAGTGATTGGCGTAACGATGAAACAGTGTCTCGACAAAGGTGTGGTCTAGAAGAATTTGGAGCCATTGCACTATGTGAAACTCAACATGTCAGCACACTGAGGTTACTTCATGTCCACATGAAAGGCAGCAGACAGGAAGAAGAGCAGGAACTGTTCTCAGGCACATGGCAGGGCTGGTAATTAACGTGAAGAGAACGCTGTTCCCCAAGGCAGGAGGCAGGCCAAGACTTCACACAGAACTCTCAGAATCTATGGATTTGCTCATTCCCCATGAAAAGACTGAGTAGACTTTTGCATATTGATCGCTTGTTCACTAGTAAGCAGGAAATTGTTGTTATGTAAGTTACGTCATCTTGAACATGAAAGATTATAGTGCAGTTGTATTGCCTGGGAGATCTTGCAGCAGCACTTACACTCACATTTTCTTTCCTGCTGCCTCTGCAATCAAACCAAGAGCTTCCTCTCAGCGATTTATTTTACCATTTAAACATCCAATCATGTTTAGTTGTCTTTCATAGCGGGAAAACACTATGGTTTGGGTTTGAGGGGACTACTAAAAATCATATCCTTCCAACTCCCCTACCATGGACAGGGACATCCTTCCACCAAGATCCAGATGCCCAAACTCCTACCCAGACTGGCCTTGAACATTTTATGTTTGTTAAATACCCAATAAACTATAATAGACTCGGGTATAGTTCATAATAGAATGGTTTGGGTTGGAAGGGACCTCAAAGCCCACACCGCCCCAAACCCTGCTGTGGGCAGGGCTGCCCCCCACCACAGCTCAGGCTGCCCAGGGCCCCATCCAACCTGGCCTCGAGCACCTCTGAATTGTGGCTGCCCATCCCTAGACTACTGAACATCCCTGTTTAGCAGGATGTTTATAAGATGCCACTAAGAACAAGGATGAAATATCTGACTTCTGTCTGGCTGGAAATGGCTCTGTAGATGATATTACTAAAGTCTCTGTGGGAAGAACTTCCAAAATAATGGATTAAACTCACAGTCTTCTCAGTGAATGGATAAAGCAGGCTCATCGAAATTAAGACAAGATACACTTTTCTTCTGTTGTTAGAATAGTAAGTAAAGGCTGTGGTCAGAGGGAGGTGGGGAATAAGCCAAAGGCAGACAGTTTTGGGGGAGCCGTTAGTACTGCTTACTGGAAATGGTCAAGTTAGCAAACCAGGACATAGCTTCCTTGTATAAAGTACACACTTCAGACATGTTCCTAAGTCTTTTAGTGTTAGTAAGGGAGATAATCAAAAATGGGGCATTGGTTTCTCCCCTTCATCAGGAGGGCACATCCCCTAAAGGCACAGAGAGAAGCCAGGTGGCTGAAACACCCCTGTACTTTGGGCTCCTCTGGCAGACACATCAGGCCTACCACCCCTAGGCAACACCATTCACTCCCTTCCAGGCATATCAACACTGAAATGATGTGCAGGGAAGTACAAATTCTGCCACCTTTCTACAATGTGATTTTTTTTACAACTTTCATAAACAGACCATAAAGGATGGATATGAGAATATCCTGATGTTCCTTTCTTTCACTGACCAGACATTGTTCTCCAGAACTCAGTCCTTTTGATGACAGCTTGGCTCCCTCAGCCAGAGCAAGACAACATGGGGTTGCCCTATAGTGGAAGATGCTTGGTTCAGAAGCACCATTATTCCTACCTCAAAGCACCTTCTGTGATCCCATCCATCCTGCATGGCCAGAGAGTTTTAGAGCTCAGGATGCTGGCAGCAGCACCCTCAGCCACTTATCAAAGAGCAGATTCAGAGCAGCCTAACCTCCACCTCAGTACCTCTGTCTTGCATTTTCTGTGAGCTTGGCACTAATGTTCCATGGGCATTTCAGTAGGAAATAAACAGGCACAAGGCTTCTGGTGGAATTTAGGTTGCCACAAAACTGTCCCACCCACTAAACACAGCCAGCCTTTTCTTAAGTCTCTTCTATGCAGAGCTCATCCCCGCAATGCTGATGGACATAAATCTTGCCTAAGGTTTCCTTTGAGGACAGCCAGTAGGACTGTTCAAAGAGCCATTGCTGTTCCTGCTCCCAGGTCGTCTATTAACAAACAACAGGGGCTGGAATATGCAGCCATCTATTGCACCAAAAAAATCACGGTGATGAACAAATGGCAGCCATGCCTGAGAAATAAGAACTGTGCAATCTCTTAGCCAAAATCCAGCAAGAGAGGGGTTCTGGAGCAAGGAAACAAAAGGAAAAAAACGGAAGAGAAAAACAAGGAGTTACTCATAGCCACCAGCTCATTTGATTATGTTAGAGAAACATGGAACAAGGTGTTGATAATACCATGGCATCTCCATACAAGAACAGGCAATACAGCACAGTGTGCAGATTCAGAAGCCATGGCAGAAAAGCTCCTTTGTGAATGCAGCACATCTCACCGCACAGCAAAGAAGCTGTGGGGATTATGCTCCTGAGTGTTAGCTGGCTGCTTTCTTCTTTTATTACCAGAGACCGGGGAGGAAGAGATGCACATATTTTTTAGTACACTGCCTAAAATTGGAACGAGAATGGCAATCTGCAGTATGCCACATGAAATTAATCACCATCGCTTTCCATTCCCACTGATGTCTCAGTACCCACTGATAAGGCAGCACCAAGTGTTACAAGGGCAAGCAGAGAACAGAAAAGAAACCAGTACAAAGCAAGCTGCCCTTCCTGCTAACAGCACACTTTCAATTCCTGCTGCTGGCCTTCAAAGAGAAACCGTGGTACCTGTCAGTAGCACAGCACCTGCCTATCACAAGGGGTTCATTCACACCTCCTCAGCAGCCTCACACGGAGCTCAACCTCCCATGCTTACCGCAGTGAGTTCACACACTGCTGCACCAGCTACACACGGGCATTCTGCCTGCTTTATCAGTTTCCTTCTCAGCCCTCACAAAGGGATGAAGAGAGAAGGAAGGGAACAGAAAGGGCTCGTTGGCTTCTAGCAAAAGCAAATGCTAGAATTCCCTTTTCAGCTGAGAATGACAGCATAATGATAGCATAATTTTGTTTCCAGACTTGGCCATTTTCTCAGAGCTCACCAAATGGGCTAAACTCCAGCTCATTTGGCACATTAATAGTTAGAGCAAGAAACCATCAGAGACAGCCAAAGCCTTTCAACTCTCCTGAAGCACTGCTGTCATCAGGCTTATGCCATTCTGGGCTTCAAAACCCAACCTCTGAGCAAGCACGGCTGTAAGCACATTAACTGCATTACTTGGTGCTGCCACCAGATGTCAGAGAGCAATAGAGAAACGTCAGCTGTAGCTGCCCTAAGTCAGGAGCTGCATTGTAGAGGGGAGGTAACAAGTGCAGCTCAACAGCCATGTCTGTGACAGCGAGGGCCCGATTTATTACAGCACGGCTTATCCCACCGTAACATCTGATACGCAGTGAAGTCTTCCTTCACATAAACGCCCCCAGGTCATGAGAGTGCCGTCAGGAGAATTATAAAAAGAAAAAAAAAAGAAAAAAAAAGCCATCCTGGTTTTCTCAAGCTGGAAATTTAAAAGCAAAACCCCGAGGTAATGCAGCCGTAGTAAATAGGTCTTAAAGGTACATAGCTCCAAAATACATGGCTCCCAACACGATGATCACCTCCGCTTTGTGCATGTATAACAATATGATTACATATACTGTTATCTTCTTTAATAATCATGCTGCTGGTAGCAAATCTGACACGCTTTATTCATGCCCTCACCCTCTCCACATCCTCTGTCAGTGATGAATAAAACACAGAAGGATGCA
Source organism: Bambusicola thoracicus (assembly GCA_002909625.1). Classification (NCBI taxonomy): domain Eukaryota; kingdom Metazoa; phylum Chordata; class Aves; order Galliformes; family Phasianidae; genus Bambusicola; species Bambusicola thoracicus. The sequence goes on along the minus strand of PPHD01000289.1, from coordinate 23,972 downwards.
TTAGAGGCTCATCAGTAGCCACAGCACTCCTGCCACATTTAAAGCGTCCCTTTAAATCACTCTGTAAGAGAATATGGGTAACACACCAACGGGAAAGAGGGCATACAAGGTGATTTCAGCATGAGTTTGAAGTCATGCATTACACACAGGTGGCAAAGCCACAGTTGGCTTTGGATTACAAGGTGGAAATGTTAAAAGAGTATCCTTACAGTCCACTGCCCTGTTTCCCCCCCATATGTCACCATACTAGAAACGTACCTGACAGCTTCCAAATCCTATTACAAGTAATTTTATTTTTTGGTATCCTTTCAAGATGATGGATACAAAGCTTGGAGGATGCTGAAGTCTCTTACATGCTGTAGAATGCTTACATTGTCTTGTAAAGACAGCAAGAACTTGAAGAATTGCTTTCTTGGGTCCTTTCCAAGGTACAATGGAAGTGATACAAGTCTCACTGGAAAGGAAAAATTCCCACTTCCCTTACAGAGTAAATCTTGTTCGGGAGCAGTCCAAGAACATGACTAAAGTTATGGCTGTTTAAACAGCACCTTTGAATCGTTCCAAGAAGAGAAAATTGGAGGTCCAGAGCAGAACAGTATTTCTGTGGCGAGCTGAGCAAATGAAAACCATGTCTAACAAAGGCACTTAAGGACTCAAACGAGGCTGAGAGCGCACATCGGGTAAGAAGAAGAGCGAAGCCTGGCAAAGCAGTCAAGAGCATATGGCAAATGAATTACTTCCTTAGAAATTCTGCACATATGATTTTACGCATTGCAACACATGAATACGCAAACACATCTACACCCAAGTGCAAAAAAATCTAAGGAGTCGCATCTGAGAGGTATCTGAATGGAGTTTGTGAGCAACTCCTTGTGCATCCCATTCCTAGTATCTGAGGAACGTCTGAGATGAACAACAGTCATGAGCACATCTGATGTACTGGACATCTGCACATGGCTGGAAAACAGAGGATGGCATCAGCACTGCATGGGCAGCACCTCACTTCGGATGCTTCGTGCTGAATGTGAGGGATTATTGGTTGAGTGAGCTGCAGATCCATGGGCAACAGGAGGATCACAGAATGGCCTGGGTTGAAAAGGACCACAGTGATCATCAAGTTTCAACCCTCTTCTATATGCAGGGTCACCAACCACCAGACCAGGCTGCCCAGAGCCACATCCAGCCTGGCCTCAAATGCCTCCAGGGATGGGGCATCCACAGCCTCCTTGGGCAACCTGTTCCAGTGTGTCACCATCACACGCCAGCTGCTTGTCTTCCCCCCTGATCCCTCGCCCAGGCAGGGAGGGCAGTACAGCACAGTGTGCATGGCAGAGTGTCAACGAATTGCCTTGCAGCATCCTCAACATGAAACATTCAGTACACAGGGCATGTGGCACAGCCTAATGGAAACTGCTTCAGAGGAGCTGAGCACTGAACATCTCAGTGATGAAATAGCTCCATCCTTCTGTTAGCATATCACACTAGGGAATTCCCATGATGCTGAAGAGCAGCTCTGCTTGTTGTGTATCTGGCTGCTGCATGCTATAAATACAGCCACTGAGGTTGTACATTAGCTCCACAATATGTCAGGCAGCAGACACTTCCTGTATGCTACATGGCAAGCAGTATTTCTTCCTAAAAATGCCTAGTTTATCCATTGGTGCCTTGGGTTATGGTAACCTGGGTGCAAAGCAGGTGTTCTGGATCAAAGTTTTATTATCTGATGCCCAAGGCTCTCTAGAGCTATCTTTTATACTCTTCAAATTTATTCTATAAACAGCGTTTGCAAAATCTCCAAAAAAGTACTTGCATCCTTATTTATTTATGAGACAGTGAATAATTCATGGCAGAGGGCAGACAAAGGAAAGAGACGGGGACAAACGAGGTGCTCAGGATTGTAACATATGTACAGATTTGAAGAAAAAGCTTTTTACTTTAGAAGATAACACTGCAGAGTTATCTGACAGCAGTGGCTTTAAGCCTCGTGATGTCATTTCATGCTTCCAAACACACATCAGCAGCCACAGGAGAGATTAATGGTCCAAAGTTGTACCACAGGGATCCGGGCACAGACCCACTGAGCTCACTGTGCACTTTCTAATATCAACGGCCTTACCCTTGTGTAAGAGAGCAGGAGGCTGTACTAAGCACTCAGATGTAGGTTAATACTTCACAAGTTAAAGGCAAAGCCTGGAGAGCTGCGTTCCAACTCTCATAGAGGGTTCAGTGCATCTGCAAATCAGGGCACAACCCAAATTCCATAATACGCAACCCTGGAAACTTTCGATATCTTGAAGTAAACTACCCTGAAAAGAAACAACACCATGAAGGTCATTCGCAGCCAGTCTACTTTGAGAAACTGTCCAAATCTCCAGTCAAATGCAGGGCAGGTTGATCACACCCTATAACCGCAGACACTAAGAAGGAGTTCATGTTTCAAGCTCCTACTGTCAGCATTTGAGTTTGATAGAACGAGGTCAAAGCCAGTCTTGCTCAGATTGATATGATGCAGGCTTCTGGATCCACCCTGCTCCCTAACAAGATGGGAGACCTCATTCTCTTTCCCAGCACTACACTGTTAAAAACTGTCAGAGACCTGCTAGTGCTGTAGGATGACATGCCAGTTGCAGGAAAACACGGCTCCTGAAATATGGTGAATGTTGTCATTGCAGGCAGGGGAAGGTAGGCCAGTTCTTAGCTTATGCATTATGAACAAAAAAATAGCCTACTAGCTCTGGCTGAGAAAATAAACAGAACAGCTGGGGTGGTGATACAAGACATCAAGACTGAGAGAAGGGAATCAAGACTTCTTGCTCCACACTAAAGTCTAACCTTTGCCTTCCACTTCCAAAGAGCTGCTCTTCTCTTAGAAGAAGTAATGTATGACCAAATATGTACAGAAATGAGTATTTGCATCTTTGGAAGATAAATGAAAGTATTCTCGAAAGCTGTACTGTAAATTACAGGAATGCTTTTAAAAAAATCCAGAAAGATGGCAACCAATTCTGATAGAGGACACAATTCATTTAGCTAAGGACGAATGTGCTGCTTTAAAGTTAAACATACCCATTCCCAATTGATGGACCTTCCCATAGCTTTCCTTTGATTTTAAAGATTGAAAACCATAGATGCAAGACCTAATGGAACACAGATTTAATAGTGAAGAACTTCTAGCGAAGCCAGCAATTTGCATCAAGGTGAATCCCATCTTGAAGACCATTTCCCATCACCTCAGAAAAAAAAACAAGAGGAATGGATAACATGACAGATGAGGCAGGTATAAAAATCACTTAAGCTAACTGCAACCCCAAAAAGCTATTAAACATCAGCACAAATCCTGATGTACTGGCATAGTGGGGCCCTGGACAGCCTGAATCAGTAGCAGTCAGCCCTGCCTGCAGCAGGGGGTTGGATCTAGATGATCTTTAAGGTCCCTTCCAACCTAAACTATTCTATGATTCTACGATATTGTGTTGTAAATAAAAAGAGAAATAGAGCTAACAGGATGTGATGCCCTCCCCTAGCTTTAGCTCATGAAAAAGCAACATTTGGCAGCATATACTACCACACTCTTTTCCAAGAGATAGGCACAGGTCAAGTCAGATTTTGTGGGGGATGTAGTTTTATCCATCCACCAGCGTGGAAATCAGTTTTCACAAAGAAATGGTCCTAAGTCTTACCACAAAAAGACAGTCTTCAGCAAACTTCAAGCCTCAGAAGAGTTCTACTCCTAAAGGCTTCAGACAAAGCTGACTGACACGGTAAGGAGATAGGTCAAAGGGAAGCACTGAGCCAGTCTCCAGAAGAGATCTGCACATATTCTAATCAGTGAGGTTTTTTAATTAGATGGGAGCTCACTATAAAATGAAGGGGTTGTGCAGAAACATCAATAAAGCCTCTTGATGTTTCAACACATCTACAATTTACTTGGGGAGCATAAAGACCAATCTACTGTTGAATTACAAAAATAAAAATACAAATCAATCTGAAATCCAGGTTAAGCAAGCTGATTGGTTTTGGCATTGGGAATAAACTTAGTCATTAAAGCAAAAACCCCAAACCTCTACCTATTTCCCGCTTCAGGTCCTCCGACCCCCTAGGACAGAAGCAGGCAGTTAATGACTGCCACCCAGCTAATTATAGAGATGGTTTAGCTATCAAGCCTGGCTGGCAGGGCCGTGTGAAGGCAGACAGCTCTGTGACACATTCACCAGCCGCGCTCCAAAAATGACCGGCTCTCGCCTGCCTGAATTTTGCAGCCACCATTTAATTGCTGACTGCCACACGGAAGATGAATTGGAGTAATGACCCACGTCTCTCCCCACACGCATCCCGGCGCTGCAGCCAATTTCAGTTTCTTTTAGCCTCACATCTTGGTAATTGCACTCCACTGACAGCAGAGAGCCTCTAACAAGATGAGGGAGCGTGGTGAGGAGCAAAGCCATGGCGATTGATTGTTCCCTCTCCTCTGCACGGAGCTCTTCAAGCATGCAGTGTGCAGGAAAGTGCCTCTGAATGAAGCATGAAGATGAGCACACAGCTGAAAGTGCAAGGGAAAGCCACGTAGCACGAGTATGGCCAACAGCCCCCTCCTCCATGTAGGCAAAGTCAATGCAAAACCTTATGGAGGGCAAAGGGGATGTTTATTTCAAACCCCCACAGATCAGAGTCCTTTGCACACACTTCCCTGGGGTGCTGGTTCCAAAGCAGTAACTGCTGCCATTTATGTTTCAGTTCCAGATGTTTTGCAAGAAGAGAAAGCAAAATAAGGCAGAGGGAGAACACTCCTAAAATGCTTTCCTTAACCTGGAAAAACCAACAGTTTGCTACAGACCTCACGCTGGCCTGTACTCCGTCAAAACAACTGCAAGGACTGCCAGGCGTATTTCCATCTCGGAGTTGTTTATGTAGCTTTGTCCTTCCCCCAGGCACTTTCCTTCCCATGATTAGCAGCAATGTGTGAAGATACTTCGGTATCGGTCCCCTTTCACTGGCAGTATTACAGTCCAGCAGCCTGGAATGACTGCTATGAAGTGCAGCACTAGCCTCAGCCACTGAGATCTCTCATCCCATACAACTCCCCCAGGTTTCTTCTGATACACTCAGCAGCAGGCAAAAAAGCACGGTGAGACTAATATGTAATGACAAGTCAGCTCTACCTGTACTTCTGATAAGCATGCAAACAAAATGATGCCACATGACTTTAAAGACTGAAAAAGCCAAGTCTAAGGAGATTCTTAGCATAAACTGAGTTCCAAGTAGATGAGTAAAAAGAGATGGAGAAAGGTTGACAAATAAAGCCAAGATATGCACCCAGCCATATTACATCTTAATTACTTTTCAGTCCTCACAAGCCTCATCCCTTGGAATCACCTCCAGCTGCACCTAAACTAAATCTTATCAAATATGCTGCAATTACTTGTACTCTAAAAGTATCAACTCATCAGTAAGAACGAAACAGCTCATCAAATGCATTGCATTATTACAGTCTCTCACAGCAGGAGGCTGCATCTTCCTTTAGTGTAGTCATGGCTATTATCATCAGAAACCCAAATACAAAGTTCCACAGCAACTCTCTTTCTCAGGATTTTTCAACTTGAGCATTTGTCAGTGCCACACATGCTATCCCCACTCTCCTCAGATGTCACATCTAAGACGCACATAGAAGTGCTAAAGTGCTATGAAAAGTACCTACTGTAAATCCCACATATTGGCAAAGGATCGGGGATATTTATAGTACCTGAGCCTACATTTGACTTCAGTCTATGAACTACATTAGCTTCCATGTCTGTGGAGCTATTTAACTTGGGGACTTTGAGGCCAACATTCCCAAACACCACTGTGTAACAGCTGTGCACTCATGAGCTTTTAAAGCCAAGAATATGGCTGTACCATACTACTTACCAGCTTTCAAAATCCTTAGGTTTATGATTAATTTACATTCCTATGCTTGGCTCTCTTCCATCCTGGCATCGGTGAAAGAAAGGATGAACTCTATGAGATGTTTATTAAAAACCTGCAGTACACAGATCTGGAGGAAATGCAAGTATACTGGTAGACAAGATTATACGAGATTATTTCAGCATTTGAAAACACGTTTTGAAATTCAACATGTCTAGAAGCACACTGTTACTGAGAGAGAGAGGCAACAAACCACATAAACAGAGGATTTGAGGTGGAGCAGATTGTATACGGTGAGTGATTCAGTGAAGTCATACTGTTAGGAAAACTGAATGCACCACAGTCTATAAAAAGGAGCACATATCACCTACAATAGAGGTCATTCCTCTGCTATGCTTGGCATTGTGAAGACCCAGATGAGGTACTATCTGCCGCTCCAAGCACAAAATATGGAGACCAAAGGAAGAGAAGTCAAAGAGCAAAGATCTAGAAAACATGACTTGTGAGGTATCATGGTGCTTTCATCCAGAGAAGAGAATGCGATGGGTGGGCTGGTAAAGGACTTCTAAGTACATAAAAGCATGTTACAAAAGTAAACAGAACAATCTGTTCTCTATAACCAGGATAAGGAACAGTGACCAGGTAGATAAGGAATAATGGGCTGAAATGTGAGCAGAAAAAGACTCAGGTTAAACATCATAAAAAGTACATCTGATGATACGGAAGTACAGGAATAGATTTCACGCTGTGTTCTTCAAACAGACTAGATTAATATTGGTAAGGAATGGCTGAAGTACTTCTGAACACACCTGGATTCTGGGAGAACATGATAAACTCCTGATGTACACCCCCAAGCCAATTTTTTCCTAGTTCTGTGTGAATATCACCTTTATGTAAGCGCTAAGAATACAACAGTACTATAACCATATGAGCTGTAACAAAGCATAGCTAAGTGTGCATGCAAAGAGTACCTGTTTAACATTAAAAAGTTAGGTCACAAATAGTCCATGCTACCTGAGCCAATGCGATGACAGGGAAGTGCCCTTTACTAAGTACCAGATTCAACTGATACCAATTTAACAGAACAAGAGAAAATTCAGTGCAGTATCACCTTCATCTCCCAGCAGAGTCAGTGGAGAGAAATACGCTCTAAAAACACCCATGCTTGGTGTCTGCTTTAGGAAAACAGTAAATTACACCAGAAAAGTACTTTCCTATGGCTGGACAGCAGGCATCACCCATCTGGCTCAGGTGCTTGCAGTTCCACCCACTTCCCCATCAAAGCAGCAGACCACAAAGAGAAGCTCTGCAGCACCTGCACACAAGATCTTAGATTGATTTTATATTCCCCTTCCTTGC
>PPHD01000288.1:13381-77263 GCA_002909625.1 Bambusicola thoracicus | reverse complement strand
AAAGGCTGTCTTATCTTTGTCCCAGCTGCAAAACAAGTAAAGGAGGTCTAAATAACGTCATGATGTGGCAGAGTTTGGATGCAGTGTCCCATGGCAGCTGCTGAGCCTAGAATAGTTATCCAAATATAATGGCAAATTTGGCACAAAATTGTCTTTAGATGATTATATAAAACACAAAATATCTTGTCCATCTGGTCTAAATCAGCTCAGATATTTTTTTCTCTTGCTTTTACTTCTTGTCACTTCACACGTTTAGTTGCAACAAATACTTACATTGATCCACATATTCAGCACAGTCAAAAATGTAACAAAAAGATTTCTATGTAACTCTGAAAACTACCCACTATTGGTATTGCTTTCTGACACAAAATCATTGAAAGAGGAACTCTGAAAACCTAAACTGCTTCTAAATTTTCAACTGCAAATAAGACACATCAAAAGGCTGTTACTCTGCTCTTTCCTGTTCTTCTCCCCAAAAAGTGGAGCTGAAACAACAAGGTGACTGACAGGCAGTGCATGAAAATCTGCTGTATTAATTTAACTCAGTTTGTTCATTTTAGGGCATAATGAATCACATTGGTTATGGCAGAATCCCATAAACAGCTATGGAAAAACCAGACACTTTTACAGTGGTATGACTGTGTGTGTTTCCAGAAAGCAAATTTTAGGTAATCTGTTCAGCTAATCTGAGACAGAGAGCCCAGGTAAAAAGAACATAAATTATGCACTATGTCTATGACAGAAAAAAGAGCAAGAACATCTGTTTACCCAGTCCAGGGTGTGAGTATCTCATTTTCAACTTGTTATTCTAGTTTACTTTGTCCTTATGAAGTACCTGTATCCAAAGGAGTTGTAGTGAAGCCCAACACCAGGTTGAAAGAAATAATAGTTTATAAGCAATACTTACCTTCAGTAACAAGATTTCTCATTGACTATCTACTTGCTAGTATTGTCATAAATAACATTTTCATGACTAACTCTCTACAGAGGGAACAGTAGAGGTTTGAGTCAGACATGCAGAGGCAATCATGTATCGTGAGTCAGTTTTTAGAGGCTGTTGTAGAGAGTGGACTTGCACTCTGTGCTTTATCTTGCATCCTCCCTTCTGTAGTCTCAGATTTAAACACAGTAGACACTTGATAACTAACTCCTAATGATTGCTTGATCGAGAGCTCCCAAATCCCATGTTCTGTTTTCACAAAAACACATAGATAAGATCTAACATTTCTGACAATTTAAATAGTAGAATTGTACCTGTCAGCTTGTAGTAAGAGCAGGCTGCTCCGCAAAGAACATTGAGGCGAGTGACAAACCTTGGGGAACACAGGAGCAGTGTCCCCACCAACACGATAAGCAGATACTGAACAAGAAGAACAGAACAGGCTTAGTAACCAAGGTTAGCCACAGTGCAGTGACCTCTGCACATATCTGCAGTGACAGCGTGGGTCTGAAGCCACGTCATTGAGCCAGGAAAGTGATGTGTAAGACCAAATAAGCATCAGCCAGAGTACCTAAAGTGCGGCTGGCACAAGGACAAAAGCTGAGAGTCCAGGTTTAAGTGCAGAAAAACCGTAACTGTAAGACTTTGAAAACCATGTATTCGATCCTACCTAAAATAATTAGAAAATATAGGCTCCTTAGTGGGTTTTTCTCATGAAATTGGTGTTACTTCCTACTCCAAGAAATAGGCAGCCTGCAAATTTTGTCTTTAAATTTTTGGTTAGCTTATTTTTAAAACTTGCAATTGCCTAATCTCAGCTTCTAGCACATTAGATGGTAATCTGTTATTTTCATTCCTTTTAAGTAAACTATTCACTACATAATTTCTTTTTCTATAATGGCAGAAAACACGAAACACAGCAGAGTGGTCATTTAAAGTGTTAGTTGTCTTTAAGATACATCAGGAAGTGTTATTACAAATGAAAGTTATCCATTTTTTAAACTAGAACTTTATTAACACAGATTTTAATTTATTTAAGTGTATGAACTGGAATGAATATGTAATAATAAGTGGAGAAGTACATATCTAGCTAAGCCCAAATATTTTTTCATAATGCATTTGGCAGGGGTCTGAATCAAGTCCACAGTAATATACCAAGAATTGCACAATAAGTAAGACAAAGCTTATTAAATTTCAGAGTTAGCTCAGAGGAAAAAGTTTTTGTGAATATACCTGCAGTATTCTTAAGCAAGCTTTTAACTTTGTCAGTCATGTGGTTAAATGACTGCTTAATACCTATATTTCTGAAGGTTAATACAGTTGCTCTTGTGATATGGTTCACCAAGCAATGGCTTTGAGATGGAATTTGGTAGATTTTACATCATGTTATAACATCTTACATTGAAAAAATAATATCAGATCACGCATAGTACTTCAGTGATTCTTTACTCTAGACTCCAGTCAATTTTGATATGCAATTATAGATAAAAAATATGTGACTTTTTGTTATAAGCATCCCAATTCAATATTGTTTCTTAATACAACAAATAAGTGACTACACTGTACAGTGTTGTTAAGAGTGCTAGTATTATGGCTTTCCTTATCCTACAGAACACCTGATACTTTCAACCTATAAAAAGTTACTGGATAGTTTCAGTTCAAGACCTATGAACTGAGATCTGATTACTGCTCAGGAAATGTAAGGGTTTTCATGCAGAATAAGTGGAACAAGTGGACCCTGTCTACAGAAGAGAAGTCTGAGATCATTCTAAATCACCCAGATAAAACTAGTCAAATTCACATGATGCACCCTAAATGCATTGCTTTGTGCTGAAACAGAAAAAGCATCCTATAAACCTACGATTATCCTAGAGGGAATAGAAATTTATTCGCTTCTTTGAATTGAATTATTCTACAGAAAACATGATTCTTCCAAGATAATATGAGCATACTGGTTTTGCCTTTGGCTGGGGCTTTCTTAGTAGTGTAATTAAAACAAGATTTCAGTATCATTAGAAACTGATGTAAAGAAATCTAAAATGTAAAGTGCACAAAAATAAAACAATAATCCTAAGAACATAATATGCATTTGGATCTGTATGTATGTACATATAAAAGCCCAGAAAACACAGCCCTGTACAACAATTGTTTTTCTGTGGCTCTTGGGTTTGTGAATGTAGGTGTTCTATTGTTTTCACTGTTTATTGTTGGTAAGAAGAAATCTTGACATTCATTTAAGGCATTATTTCCTCTTAAGACATTTTACATTGCAAAAAAATATGAAGATCCAGCAACATTAACATGTCAATACAGGAGCAAATAAATCTCAGTGTTTATCATCTATGCTTCAACAGCACAAATCTTTTTTTGTGACTTTATTTGCTTATCTTCTACTATGAAATAATATAAATAATATAGTTCATACACCACAGCTTGTAACTTTTTTTTCCCAAAGCTACTTTTTTTTTTTTTTTTTTTTTTTTTCCTGGTCAAAGCTATGTGAGAACTTTTAGATTTACACAGTAAATTTGGGGTATAAACTATTTTTGAAAAAAAAAATTGCTTTAGAATTGATAAGATAATATACCAAGAATCATCCTGTAAAATTTAAGCGATTTTTTTGGTACAACCAGGGAAAAAGCTATTTTGCAAAATCAAATTACAGTTTTATTTGGTTGAAAGTCAAGAAGTATTGTGTTGTTTTTTTAATTAAATACATATACTGTTGTCAATTTCTGACTAACTAAATAATTCAGCAGATGCTTAAAGTTTAAATAAGTGAGCAGTATCTTTTGACTGTGAAATTGTATTGAAATACATTTTTTTTCTGGGTAGAAGATGCAGAACACAACAGAAAGGTTAAAAAGTCAGCAAGGTTTCCAGAGTGAAGAGCTGTTATATGCCCCAGACTTCAGATGTTCCACTAATACAGTTTAACACTAGAGTAAAACTTCTAAGTAGAATACATATTCTTTGTTATCTACCTGAAATGAACCGATTCATACTTACTCCAAGTTCTTTGAACCATATTCAAGTTTATTTCGTTTACTGACAGTAATTTAGTTGAGTATGATACTACAGCTTTCTTGTTACATTTCTGTAAATTTTGATTGCAAATAAGCTGATGCTTATTGTTTGGAGATAAATATAAAAAGCCTCCTAAAATGTTTCTGAAGAATCTTTCTTTTTTCTTACCAATTTACATGATGGTACTTCTTTATTTCTAAAAGATTTTGTGATAAATTATACTGTTTTTTAGCTAAGGACAGAGACATCTATTTTAAATAGGAATTATATTATTGTTTTCTTAAGAAGTAACTCTTGGTTTGAACATGCAATTCAAAAGCATGGGAAAGAAAAATAATACTTTTTATATCCTCACTTTTTCCCTTTTGGTTTTATTTAATTAGAGTACATAAGAACCCAAACTGGGGAAATAATTTTAAATATTCTATTTTTACAACAGGTCAGAAGTCGGTTCAATACAAATCACGTGTAGTTTGTGTTTTATATGTTATTCAATGTGACCAGAATAGCAAACTGCATCTATAAGAAATGTTATGAAAGGAGAAATGAGTTAGAATAAATAGAAATACTCCCTTAGGTCAGTGCTTAAAGCCTCCATTTTGAGGTATTCAAAAAAGACTCAATTTGGGTCAGTATGTTACACTCACCTTGGAGTCAAGGATAAGTTCATTCCTGTAACTTTGGCAATTCATTTCAAGTATCATCTTTGTTCCAAGAACTAGGGAGAAAACTTATGGGAACAGCCGTTCTGGGTTCAAAATGAGATACTTCCAAATGGCGTGCAACACTGTTCAGGCAAACTCTGGAACTCATAGCAAGGAAAACAAACATTCCCAAACATTATCTGTCCACAAAACTTCCCACTTCTGAAAAGTGACATATTGTTCATTCATAGTACAGATTACTTAAAAGAACTGAAGGTACAGTCACAAAAGATTCACCAAAGTCATCCTTTTTTATTCCAGCTATTTCTAGCGAGCAGAAGCTGGTTGGGCAGTAGATGTTTTAAAATAAACTCATATTTCTTCTCCCCTTTTTCAGGCAAAAGAAGCTAAGTAGTCTGGTCACGGTTAGCTACCTAAATGGTATCTAATATGAGTTTTTATCTCCCTTGTCAAGTGTTCAGTTTGGGGTTATAACCTACTGTATCTATAACATCACAAATCGATGGGACACGAGGCAGTGATTCAGTCATTAGTATCACTCTAACAGCTCCTCACAACTCTCTTAGGTTGTGAGTAGTTCTCCTGTCCTATTTGAAAGAGAAGTAAATGGCAAGGAAAATGTTGGGACATTTTTGTTGTCACTTGTGGTATAATGTCTTAACATTTACATCTGTGAAAGGAATAAAACAAAGACATTTCACTATTATTCTTAAGAACAGCCCTATTCAATTTTGGCCCAGAGACCAGAAACTCATGCTTTATCATGCTTACTTTTTAGAAAGACTACACTGTTACAGTCTGTCAGAGGTCTTCCATGGATGGAGTACATCTCATGCTAATCACTATTTCTTCTTTGGGTATTTCTCATCAACAATTCTGCTTTAGCAGCTATTCTCATGGTTCACAGGTCTTTTTCTCTGACTCCTGCTCACTGAGCTTGATGGAAACCTTTTCATCAAACATAGTTTGGCATCCAAAATCCCCTTGAAGACCAATCAGCAGGGGAAGTTATTAAGAACTTTGTGTTCAGCAGCATCAGTATTTAAAATTATATGGTTTTGCCCAGATCAATCAGATAGATATTACTAATCATTTCTCAGCCACTTAAAATTTTATTTTATGGAGAAAATTTTGCTACTGTTGCATTTTAGGTTTCTCTGGCTTCTTTAATTCTTATTTCCTGCTATGTTACTGGACAATACGTATAGTAAGAGATAGTTTTCTCTTGATGGTTAGTCTTTTATTTTATTGCCTGCTGAATAGCCTGTGGTTTGTTCTTGTAATTTTAGCTGGTGTAGAACACATTTTCTCAGAGACGGTTACATTATTTCATTTCTACAAAAGGATTGAAGAATATAACAATTTCTAACTAAAGAGTGTTTAGCCTTTGAAAGATTTATAGAAAATAGTGCATAGAGCATCTCACTGCAACAGTGAAAAAACTTCACAACAATACAGAGCATGTTAGTGCCTGCTATGAAGTATTGGGCTACACTGATCCTTACTCTTTTTGTGCTGAAAGTTTGCAGAAGTCTTATGGCACGGTAAGGGAAAATGGAAGGAATGCTCTCAAATCTTTCTTGTGCCACATACTATTAGTAAAGACTGCAGTGCTCTTGTGAAATTATTTTAAAATGTACCTGTAAAACTATTTGCACTTACTTCCAAATAACTTATTTCTTCTTTAAAATGGGAAGAACATTAATTTAAAACAGGAAGAACATTAATCCCTACTCTAGGAAGATCTTCAGTCTTTATGTATATACTGTTCTAAAAACGTACCAAATCAAGACCAAATATTGGGTTTATTTCAATGTCACCTGAACAATTTAGCAATTAATAAGAAATCAATGAAATTAATAAGATCTCAATGAAAATTTTAGACTTTACTACAAAAAAAAAAAAATGCCATCATCTACTACTCTTTCTAAAGTAAATTAAAATTTATAGCAAAGCAGGAAAACTACTTTCAAAAATAATTCAAAGAAATGTCATCCCTGTAAATAAAAAGTCAGCTTAATGACTGTTATATTTAGAAGGGCATCTGTTCTCCAGTAGCACATATGGCATGTATTTTTGTTTTTAATAATAGAGTTTTTGCTACATAGATACAGTATATTTAAGTCTCTTATACAAGTTGAGACCTCTAGACTTTATATTAACTTTTTTTCTTTCCAAACTGAAATTTGCAGTAAGTTATGCTAGGAAACTGGAGCTGTCTTTCTCTGTTTTTCAGCTGAAATAGGTTAGCCATCAGTCTCTAGAGCCATTACTACCTGCTTTGCAACAGTCACCATATTACCAGATCTTCCACAAACAGTGGCTCAGTGTAAGCATAACCCCCAGGTAACACACTGTCTAATTGCTGAGTTCTCTGTTTATCCATGAATGCCATATTTGCCCAGAGGTATATGGCTACTGTTGTGTCATGAGAAAAGGAAAGAGTGCTGACACGCAGTACAGCAACTCTTTTTTTCTCCTGCATGACTAAATTTTCCCTCTGGAAGTGCATGAGCAGAACAAGAAAGCACAGCACCTCTGTCTGTCACGCTGTACAACAATCCTTCCTGGTCTGTCCAAACTGATAGAAGAAGGCAGCAAGAGACAAATACAATTTTAAGCATGAACATAAATAAAGAAATTGACAGTTTGACTAGCTACTGATGTATGTTCTGTGGTTAGAAGTAGAATTGGAAAGTCAACAAACTACTGAAAATGGTGAGCGGTTTGTCTCTTAATTTTGCGTACCAAATTGTTATTATCTGCAATACCATGGCTTTCAAAGATACATAAATACTACCTTCTCTATTTCACTTCAATATCTTTAGCACAGAGCATATGCCACTGTGAAGTGACTGATGCTATTGAGATTTGCAAATAAGGGGAAGAAAGTGCCCAGCAGAGAATGACAGAATATCTTGGGTTGGAAGGAACCTTAAAGATTGCTTAGTTCCAACCCCACTGCCATGGGTTCAAGAAGACTACAGGAAGGCAAAGACTTCAAACCTTTTTTGTTCTAGTACTCATTTTAGTCCAAAATGCTCCAAACTAAAAAGTGTACTGTATGAGAAGGATGTATGTAGAGCTCTATTTTCTGAACACCTTTTGGTGAGAAGTCATTCAAAGTAGAAGTCTTAAAAATCAGAGACTTTGTGAGAAGCAGGAGGATCTTTCCTTTCTGTAAAGCAATCTGAATTTTCTGTAACTCCTTGATTTCACAGTATCTCTGACTCTCACATGGACTGTTCAAAAGCCTTTTGCAGTTACAGAGTTTTCAAAGAGTATAGTGGTTTCCAAGTATATAAATTAACTAGTAAGGAAGAGGCTACGTTTTGTATTTTAATAAGTTATACTTCAGCGTATGCATTCAAACTAACTGATTTTCCAAGATCTTTATGAAGCAAGTTTACCTAGTTGCCTCACATAATCACACCAATAATCTCATTTATATGGAAAAAAATCATGATGTGGTGTCTGATGTCAACAGAATATTTTTGAGTCATTTTGATTTTCTATATCACTTTTAAAATTTTTATTCTTTTTACTTTAAAACCACTAATCAAGTGTTTACCTACTTATCATAACTGTAAGTATAGTTCTGACATTTTATCTGATACTAATCTGTGGGTTCATCAGGCTGTCTTTTTTCTTTTCTCTCTTTTTTTTTTTTTAAAGTGTATTACATTTTTAGTCTTTTCCTCTTCACCTTATCCTTTTCATCTTCTTTTTCTTCTACTTTTTATTTTCCTTGCACCCAAATTCAGGAAGTATCTTTGTATAACTCAGACTGATAAGAAGGGACATAGAAAGGACTTTTGAGACCCTGTAAAGGTTGTAATGATTATTCTCAGAAGTCATCTGCATTTTTTCTTTCCCTGAAACATTTTCCCGTTCATGGTTTTGACCGATTCTATAAGGTTAATGATTGTAAGGAAAAAGTATTTTCAAAACAAATAAAGTATAATATGTGAGCTTCAGAACTTTAGTTCTCTGAATGAAGAAATAGTCATACCAAATAAAACTTTAATTTGCTATTTGAAGACAGTAGTGGGAGGTAGATGAAATAATCTCTGCCCCAATTGTTTTATACTTGTGACAGAAATATTAAATTTCTGAAGCTTGCAGTGTGAATGTCAGTTTATTTTCTTTTTAAAGCATCTTACATTTTCCCTATATGCTTATTAATTGTGATATCAATTCAAAAAAATTTTTTAAAGAAAGAACAAGTGTAATTTCTTGAGAAGACAGAACACTGCTGTATTTGTAAGAAATGATACGCAGCAAATATATTTTAGTACTGCAGCAAAAACATATTTTAAAAGTAGCATAATTGAATATCTGCTGTATATATTTTCCCTGCCAAGGTCATTCATATATTCTGATTTTAGAATTCTGTATAAATGAACAAGTATTCAAAAGAATATAATGTGCAGATATTGCCAATACTTCCTCAGATTTCTGTTGATATTTATGGTTTTGCCTTGCACCTCTTGGTGGCTTATGTGGGCTTCTTGCTTCAGGCTTCTTGGCTGAGTCAGGATTTTCCATCTTGAAGCATACGTGAGCCCAGAAAGCAGTAATCTGTCCCCAAAATGGTTGTTTCTATGGACAACTGAGATCAGCCCTTTGCTGCTTTATTTAGGTGTTCATGAGTTGACAGGGATAGGAGATATCTCCCATAACCCTGTGTTCTCATCTGAGTACACTGTGAGAATAAAACACACACCTTAGTCCCTTTTTTTCTAGGTATCTTAGATTGTTTTATCCAAAATCTAAATTATACATCTCCATCTATTTACACAGGCAGAAACTCTCAGGCATTTTATAGCCTCTCATGCATGCAGGCTTCTCTCTTCAACAATTCTACATCCCATGTCTCATGGAGCAGTCTTTTATTAGCTCAATATGCAGTTTCTTGTATGTATTGATACTGCAACTGGCAGCTTTTTTTTTCTTTTATAATTAGCTAGAGAATCAAGCAAACAGTGTTTTATTCAAATTTACATAATGAAGTTTACGGGCGTTGACAACATCATTTGTAATAATTGCAATTTTTTTTGCATATACTCAACTGAAATGACTATTTTTTTAGTTTTAAAAAAAATCTGATTAGCTGACTTGTGTACTCACATATTTTATTGAAAAAAAAATCCAGAAGAGATTATACAGCTCCATATTATTTAAATAAAACATTCACATAAACTCAGAACATCATAGATGACTATGATTCAGGGTTTCATTTGAAGTATACACATACACACACACACACATTCATATGTATATTGGTATATGAAGTATATGATTCTGTACAATATAGTATATTTTGCATTTTAAAAACATAATGATACATGAAATTTTATGCTTCAAGATGAGGCTCTCAGAAAATACCAGAATTAGCTTTCTTTTATCTTAGCCATCTGTAGTTTCTATTTGTGTAAGTACTTGTTACTTCCCAAAAAATCCTGACTCATTGAGCACCTGGAATAAATTATCTTTGTTTCTTTTTATCTTTCTCTCCTTATGTTTTCTCATTTTCATTCTTCTTATCATCCTAGGATTCTATGTCTCACCTTCTAGACAAACTATGAGCTCAGTGCCAAGACATTATAATTTGTGAAGAACAGAGTTCTAATAAAAATATAAAAATAAGGAAATTAATAATTTAATTTTCATACATCCGATGCATGCTCTTCTCCACAGTTCACATGTGGAAAGTTAGCATCTAATAGATTTAAAGGTAAACATGTTAAAAAAGATGGCATTTTAACCAAGAAAGAAATTTTCTCATGATGTTTTACATCTTACAGATCTACATACAGACAAAAAAATTCTATATTAATATAATTTGCATTTATTTCTTTTTCTGAAAATATCCATCTAAAGCTATTTCCAAACTAGAGAACGTGTTTGTACTTCTGAACTCCTGGTTTCACCCTGACCATCCTCAAGACTCCTCCTTCCTTCCTGTGAATACTGCAGTTATGACCCACAGCAGCTGACATTTGTCTCAAGCAGAGACCTGAGACCTGCACACTTTGGGTCTGAAGTGTAGGTCTCCTTGACACACCTCTGTTGGGGATAACTAGTAGAGCCAGTAGCTGAATAAATGAATTGCTGGAATCCCTCTTTCCTTCACACCATTTTGCTCTGCGATTGATAATTTTTGTTTTGTTGTATTAAAAACTGGATTCTAAGCTCTGATTCAGAGCCTCTCTTAATCACTCAATCATACTGCAGTCATCTCTGAAAATATTACTTTTCATATTTTGCCTGCTGTCACACGAATTATGAAGGTATTTCACTGGGGTAGCAATCAGCCTAAACCAAAATTTCTATTTGAGAAGCTTGTGGTGTTTCTTACTGAAATAGGTCATTCAAGTATTTAATTAACCTAAGTTACTCTGGGATTCACCACAGATACATTCTCTGAATTTCTAAAACATATGTAGATGTTGTTTGAACTCTCATAGTCCATTCTGTATACTGAATGGGGACAAGCTTTTCTTGCAATAAGGTCTGTGTGTGTATGTATGAGCTACAGTAACACGGAACCTATCAGGAAACTTGTTGCTAAATTTCAGCTTAACTGAGCAAAACAAAAGGCTTAACTAAATGTTCTCTCAGATGTCAAAGGATTTCAGTTGAACACTTCCAAATAACTAATCTGTGACAAAACACAGATGATTTCCCTTGCAAGTGAAAAGGTGAAAAAATAGAATTCTATGATCCTAAGGCTGAGTGAAGCAGTAAGTACTTTTATATACACTCAACAATTATATAATCAACAATTCTCCAAGTATGTCAACTATAGGGCAAAATTAATTAATTTCTTTTCTTGAATTGGTTTTCTTATGTGAGACTCTTTCATTTTTCTTTTAACCCCTTTCTTGAGTAATTTTTTAATTTATATTTGTTATTTTCACTGCATTTTCTGGAGTTCACTTACACTTCATAGAGCATTAATTAGAATATTAGAATGGCCTGGGTTGAAAAGGACCTCAAAGATCATCTAATTTCAACCCCCCTGCTATGTGCAGGGTCACCACCCACTAGACTAGGCTGCCCAAAGCCACATCCAGCCTGGCCTTGAATGCCCCCAGTGCATCCACAACCTCCTTGGGCAACCTGTTCCAGTGTGTCACCACCCTCTGTGTGAAAAACTTCCTCCTAATATCTAACCTAATTGATAAAAAGCTTGTATGAAGAATACAAGCCTGAGGCAGTTTGGATACAGACTGATGAAGAAAAGACTAAATATGAACTGGAAATAAAACTGTCCTATAAATACCTTCTCTGTAAATCTATTCTGAATATTCTTCTTATATTTGAAGGACAAGTAAAAGCATAAATTAAATGGAACATCCTAACTTCAATAAATTTTGAAACTGCTTGACAGATTATTCAAATTTGTATCTTTAGGAAAGAATAAGAAATCGGATTTTTTTATCTCAAAAATGATTAATTAACAAAGAATAGAATCATCTGGTATTTACTGCAGAATACTTGAACTAGATGCTTGTGGTTTGGAAAATAGTCTTGGAGTGAATGCTTGCATGCTGACATTCTTCTGGAAATAGAAAAATAAGGCAAGTAAGGTCTCCCCCCCACCCCACTCCCCAAATAACATACAAAGTTTTGCCTGCCCTTGCTAATAAGCATATGTCAACAAGTTGCGAGGATTTCTGTTTTATTATATAGTCATACAAAGAAAGAGTGCAAAACAGTTGCCCAAAGGAGGGCAGACGTTGGAAACTGCTAAGGATGGTGAAGGTAACAGTCTGATTTGGGCAATGTACACTGACAGTGGTCAGGACTCAAATGTGAAAGTGTTCAGAGCATGGCTAAATAAGTTTAAGCATTTTGTTTACTGATGGAAGACAAAGACTGAGCATGTACACAAAGTCAAATTCACTTTTCCTAGAAAAACTCACTAATTAACCCCAAATGAGTGCTCACAGATGCCTCCATATATTGTGCAAACAGATCCATGAACTACTAAAAAAAATTTCTACTGCAGCCTTGGTTAATACTTTGGCTTTTTGTAGACAAGACTCACTGTATATATACATATATGTTGATAAATATAAAACTAACTACGTTATACAAAGTTGTTACTAAATTTACATGCAAAGATGGCTAATTTGGAGCATATTTAAAGGCTAAATACATATGCCCAAAATATTTATACGTGCACATTCCTCATCTGAGGGAGGTACATCTAAAATGATAGCAGCTTTCCACACAGATTACAACAGTGTCAGTAGAGAAGCTACAGTCTAATTAAGGTTATGAATGGGTGAACAGCAGCAACAGAGCAAAACCTCTGACAGTTAAAATATATTTTATAGGAGATTAAGATGAGAGAAAAAAAATGAAAAGCAGCATCAATGTGATTAGTAGTGCAAGCAGAATATGCTGGAAAACATTATTGAAAAATAGCCGTCATGTAACTTGCCTCACTTATATGGTTTACAAATTCTGCCACAGGTAGTGACTCTTACAAGTCAAGTTTTCTTAGCCATTCTATTTCCACTTGTTTTTGTGTAATAAAGTAGGCAACTTCAGGCACAGAAATTCCATGTTCATGTCCCTCCTACAAATTGTAAATCTACCATATCATGAACAGTATATAAATGATTGAATCATAGTATCATAGAATGCCTGGGGTTGGAAGGGACCTTAAAGATCATCAAGTTCTAACCCCCCTGCCATGGACAGGGTTGCCAACCAACAGACCAGGTTACCCAGGCCCCATCTAACCTGGCCTTGAATGTCTCCAGAGCCAAAACTGCATAGCTAATGGTGGTGACTGAGGTGAAAAAACAGCGTTCTGTAGCTGAGAATTTGCTCTATCAAATAGTGTTATTGTGTTCTTTGTATCTGATGTCTTTTCCATGGAAATAAATCAGAGGCATTACTGTCAGAGTGACCTATGTACTTCCTATGGGATGCAATGAAGTCAAAATATTTCTGTGTTTGGGAAAATCTGAAAAATTCTAGTACATTTTGTTAATCTAATGGCGTGATTTAAAATCATCCAGAATAAAGCACCACCATCCACCCCATCTTGAATCTGTGATATTTCAGTTGCTCAAAGGAATGTCAACATCAGTAACTGTACGAATGCAGCAGTTGTTTTGACAGCTGAAGCATGAACTGAATCTGTCTACCAAAATTAGCCTAATATGTTCAAATTGCTTTTGCTTTTTAACTATATATGGGCAACAGCAAGACATTGTGTGACTTCTCCATCTAACGAGGTTCTTTTCACTATAAACTTTACATTTGGCTTTGCTTACTATAAAAACTATCAAATAAAAAAAACAAAAACTGTTGAATTTTTAAAAACATCCTAAGAAGCAGAATAAATCTTCAGGCAGCTAGATTTTATTAGCAATCATGAAACCATAATGGCAGTGTTAGCTACATATGAGTTGGCTCATCTAGTGCCAGGTTCAATATGTTTACGCTGTAAGTTTGTTATGCATTGCAGTGTAGATTCATTCACAGAACTCTTAGAGTTGACAAAGTTAACATGACTACTACTCTGTCCACAGAAACCTTTGTCAAGACTCCCAGGGTGTTTTCTGGTCATGATGTTCAACCAGAGTCTAAAAGACATTCATACCCTCTGTATAGCAAACAGGTATTGGATTGGAAAGATGCTGTTATAAAGTAGAAATTAAATAAAGATTGTACCTGTGTCCTGGTCTCACTGAAAGGTTCCCAGAGGGAAGATCTCCCGATAGAGATCCTTTCTCCTGGGGAGTCAGCCCTTAAATGGGGCCTAGGAGGGGTGGAGCATGGCTGCGTTCACCTGTGCCCCTGCAGCTGACTCAGCATTCACCTCGGGTGGTCAATCAGAGGTTCAGGCCGTGATTCAACAGTTCCCATACACCTTCTTTCGAACATTAGCTTATGAAGAACAAAAAAAGTTAATGGAGAGGCTGTGACAAGGTTGAAAGTTCAGCATTTTTCCCCCTTGTTTCTTTTTGAGTAGTAGCTTCTTCTTTGTTGCATATTATAAATACAGCAGATATATTCTGTTTTCATATTCTGCTGTTTCACACAGATTAAGAGATGACTGTTTTTCTTTCTAAAGGTAAAGAATTATCAGTGTGAAAAGCCTTGACTGAAGTAAGCCCACGAAACAGTTGTTGACATATTAACTTTTCCTTATAGTTTCCAAATCAGCAAGTAATCTTTTGAGATACTCTAAATAAAAAATATCCGCTGTCTGAGAACCATGATAGCAGCAAAACTTGTTTCTCCAGAAGGATATGGTTTCAGAAAGAAAACTGAAATTGAAAAATGTGTAGTCATGGCCATCACACAGAGA
Source organism: Bambusicola thoracicus (assembly GCA_002909625.1). Classification (NCBI taxonomy): domain Eukaryota; kingdom Metazoa; phylum Chordata; class Aves; order Galliformes; family Phasianidae; genus Bambusicola; species Bambusicola thoracicus. The sequence goes on along the minus strand of PPHD01000288.1, from coordinate 62,292 downwards.
GAAAAAAAAAAGCTGCAGTGAGAGCGCCTGCAGGCTGTAGGTTCAGTAGCCTTAAAACAGATAACTGTCATAGTATCTTTCAATTTCAGACTCTGATTATCCCCAGTTTGTTCTTTTCCATAGCAGAAGAATATTATAAAGGTTGCTGTTGAGGAAGATGACACTCTAATTGATAATGTCATTTAAGAAGTGCTTATTGGGAATCAAAAACTGTCAGTAGCAAATGTTAGATGTGAATTATTGTAAACTACTAAGATGTTATGAAAGTTAGCAGATCAGTTGTCAGAGCCTGCAGCTACCCTTTTGAGCCTTTTGAGAATTAGCTTTAGTACGTAGCTATCACTCCAACTGCTATTTGAATGAAATGCATGCAATTTTTGCATGTTTTAAATTATACTGCCCACTGAGTTTTCTTTCACTTGAAAATGGAGAAGTGGTCCCAGAAGGAAAGGAAGTTATCCTCCTTGACTCACAACAATACCTTCAGATCTATTTGTATAAATAAGTCTTATTTTATCTTAGCTTTCTACCTAGAACATTTTCTTTCAATATCCAGCCTGTTTGTGAAGAGCATGACTAATTATGAGGGTAAAAGAGGTGGATAATAGAAGATGAACCTAATATTGAGGGTACTAACGTGATCCTTCTATATCATTATAGTTTGTAGGTTTCCTGACAAGTTAGGTCACATCCATTTCTACTTCTTTCCTTCTCACCCAGTGAAACAAAAATGTAGATGTGGCTTGAGAAGACTTATGATAGCCAATACACCTCATTTTATTATACCTCTCCTGGGCACCTATGGGATGAAAATAAAGTAAGTATTTCCTGATGTTCTTTATCAAAATTAGAACACCACATAATGGATAAAATCTTGTTCTATATGGTTGCTTTTTGAATTTCTCATGTGGGATTAGATGATGAGGTAGAAAAAGGTGACTGCAGAAACTGATGAAGAAAATTAAAAACGCCACCTAGTATCACATCCTCTTCATTCACTTGACATATTAATTCCATAAGCAGTGCTAAAAAACTAAGAAACTATATGTATGTGTAGTGAGGATGTTGTTTTGTAGTCTTTAGAAATGACTGCATTACTCACATATTCCATGACCTACTCTTTCACTGATTTACACATTATTTATCACATAGTGAAAAGCACTACAAGTAGGAGAGATCAGAATTCATAAGTCTTTGTTGAAGGAGCTGTCTTTATATGCTTCACATAAAACTATTCACTTCTAGCTATAGGAACAATATGACTAATTTCACATAATGATTTTATCTTATTAGTTTTTGTGCTTTTTCCTCCAGCTAAATATAATTACATTATCAGTTGCATCAGTATCTCCCACCAGTTAAACTAGGCATATAGGTTAGATGCCATTCAAAGGTTAAGAAGACCTTCATTGTGTTTCTCTCTTATTCCTTTCCTTTCTGTTAACTGATACAAATAATGGTTTCTGAAAGAAGAGGGAAAATAGGTTAACAGTAACCTCCCAGGCAGGAATTGTAATGAGATTCAAACTTGTCCCTGTCTTATCTTCATTCCCTTTCCTGGCAGGTCTGATTGCTTATATGTTTGATGTCTTTCACAAAACATTTCTTCAGAAATTATTTTAAAGGGCATGGAATACACAAGACAGAACATGGAGGGAAACCTTGGTTAAAAAATCCAGAGTTGCATTGCATTTGTTCTTAACATATGTCAGGACTGATATTTTCATGCAAACATCCTGCATAATTTTTCATCTTTCTGTGTGTTTCAAGGGTTTTAATACAGAAAACACAAATAGTTTTTCTGTTTTGAATAATTTAATTACCTCTTATTGTCTCAAGTTCCTGTTATACTTCTGTTACTGCTCAAGTACTCTGAATTACATCAGTTAGTTATTTTTTTCCTCTTGGTTTCACTATGAGTATACAATACACCGTATCTTTATTGCGTAGTCAGCGCAATAAAGACAACATTATGTTTGCATTCTTAAAGCCAATGTTTAAATCCAGGCTCTTGCTATTGTAACAATTTGAAGTAAGCAATACTAAAAAAAAGTAGCTCTGTTCCTAAAGCAGTCATTGCTTTAATGTTTTCACTTTTTTTGTTGTTAGAGAAGGTGTTCTCACAAGACATTTAAACGGTTGATATTACTCTTCATCTCTTAGCCAGCAGTTGCCTTAGCAAAAGCAGTCTTGTTGGTCCTTACTGGTATAGACTAGGGTAGTAACAATATTATGCCTCAGATGACTCAGGCGATACACTGGATCATCTATAAGAAAATATGACTATAATATAAATCAAAATACTACATATACTAAGTGTAATTAATGTCTGGTAGAGATTTCATCCTGCTCTGATGTGGAAGTCTTTATCCATCTTTATCCATGCCCTCATCACACTTGGGAAATGCTAGCACCTACAGAAATTTAGAGAAAGATTAACTACTTACTTGATTTTGTAAGAAAGACCATTAAAAACTGTGAAAAATATTCTGACATTTGTTTTGTTACCTGTTTCCACCCTTTTGCCCACAGAAGCTAACCATTCAGCCTAGTACATCATCTGTATACTTGTAGGAATTACTGGCTCTGGAAAAATGTAAACATAAAATGGATTGAGGCTTTTTTAATGTGTGTGTGAGAGAGCTCTTGATTTATCATTCATATAGAAAATTGAATCTACCACAGTATTACCCAAAATAGTAACTAGCCAAATACAAATGTGGTCAATTAACTTTTACTGACAGGCAGTAATTCAGTCAGAGAGGTAAATGCACTGAATCCATGCAAAAATAATTGTTTACATGCATGCACATGTACAGTAAATGTAGTCCTTGATGACAGCCTGGGTAAGTGTTCCTTGAAGAAGTAAAGCTCTTGAGGCATATGTAAATCTTCAACTGAATGTATATGGCAAAATGATCCGATCTCGCTGTGGTGTTGAGATCTTATCCTCTTATTTGATGTCTGAGCCTTTAGGCAAGTACTTAGACCTCAGCCTCCCACGTCCAGGCTATGCGCTGTTGTTTGATGTTTGATGGCATTTACTTCAGCAGGCAGGGTCAGGTGCTCTATTTTCATGTTCAGCTCAAGTCTTGCTCAAATTTTTCTTTGATGTTCTCCTTTTTGTGCCTAAATAATTTTTTACCAAGCTCTCAGGGGGTTGCATTTGTTCATTCAGAACAGTAATTGACTATCAGTGGGTTATTTACAGCTCTTGTCCCTCTGGTTTCAGATTGTGCTCATTTTTTCTGTATTTTCTGCTATTATCCTATGCTTGTGCTCCACATCATAACAGGAGATACTTGCTACCAAGACACAACATGTTCTCACAGCAATTTAAGACTGGTAAAAAGCCTAACAAATTCCTACTATGAGGCCTTGCAAATCTCATTTAAAACTTGTGGTCTCTCACTGTCCATGGCAATATTGTAATTGCTGGTCAACAGGGCTACAACATAAGCAAGTACTTCACTACCTCACAGGGACTCTGAAAACACCTGATTCATTCACTCCCTACTTCTCCTATGTGTCAACAAATTTCTTAATAACTCCTTGTAACTGGCCTCTGACTGAATGGGTTCAGTTAAATCTGCTCTCAAAGTGTTGAAGGAACAATACACAACTCATATATCTATGGATGATTTTCTGAGGTAGTGCTAAAATTGTTGTTTGCAATGAACTCTATTTCTTTCATTATATAGCATATATGATACAAAATAAGGATTATGTTATGTAATATCAGTGATTAGACATTGATCTAGGATATGTAACATCCTGTAACTTTATACTGAATGAATTTGGTAGGGATAAGCAGTTATTCCTTGCATCTCCCTTTCCAGGTTGTTTAATAATCTTAAAATTCGCTTCAAAGTGAAATATTTCTCTAAAAGGAGAGATATTTAGCATTTTGAAACATATTGAAATGTGATGTAGCTTGTATTCCTCACTGCTTTTCACAGTAGCACATCTAGACCCTTATAAGTGAGTGATTAATGCCGCAGTGCTCTTACCAAATTAAAATTTTACACAATGGTAATTGCTGTAAGCTACTCACTTTACAGGTCTTCCTCAAATATGCTGAGTTCAAAATAGGAAATCTTACAAGGTCAGTACTATTTATGAACACTTGCAGATGTAATTAGTAACTAATAATAACATTAGTAATTTCCTTCCAGATCATAAAAAGATAAAAAGAAGAGTTAATGAAATATATATACCTTGGTTAAGGTAGGGAGGAGCTGGGACACTGACTCAAAGAAGTGCCTGATGGAATACAGATCTATGTTCAGGTGGAGGCCAGTCATAAGTAGTGTCCCCCATGGATCCATCTTGGAACCTGTGCTCTTCGACATCTTTATCACTGACATAGTCAGTATAAGTTCACCACACTTTCAGATGACAGTAAGCTGAGTGGCACAGTTGATAAGATAGAAGAAAGGGATGCTATTCAGAGATATCTGGACAAGCTTGAAAAGTGGGATGAGGTTCAACAAATAACAGAAGTAATATTTCTATTCATTCAATTTTATTTTTTTTCTGGATCTTTAGTAGCAAGTAGTTTCATTCCTGATAAGATGCTTCACCTCCCACATGAAGTTTAATCAGTGATTCAAATTGTTTTATGAATATATATTTTTTCAGTCTGAAGAAATTCAAAATATTTTAGACTAAAAGTATTTATAATCTTATTACTTATAAGATATATGTAGATAATAAAATTACCAAGGTAAAGATGCACAATTCATTAGCTCAGATAACAAGTAACACATAGAGGTGGCATGGGATTGAAACACTGTTTTAATAGGTGGAGGAAAAAAGAATTAATCAGTAAGTCTGTCTCCTTATATACACCCTCCATTTTCTTGCCTGTTTTCCCTAACATGACTAGATATTGTGAGTCTGAAGCCAGTGATTCACTTGAAAAGATTTGCTGTTAAGTCACTCTGCAGTGGCATTAGGGAGATTTGCTACTTCAACCAAGATCCATGCAGACCCCTTTAAAGCAAATTTATTTTAGGATGCATTATAAAACAGCATTCAACGGTGGAGAGATTTTTGGTCAAAGAAATTGAGTAGTGCTCCTGATTATACAAAAAGACATAAAGATTCCCTCTAGTTGCTCCATACCTTAGGGCATTATACCTTTCCAATATTACTGCCTATTGGAGTTGAGCACACTGAAATTCATAGTTCTGAAGTGTGTGGTATAGGTCACATATAGACTCTTTAGCTCAAGGACAAAAGGACACTTATGATATAACAGTACTCAAGCGTCCTGACACAGGGTCTTGTGTGATAACACCAGACACCCAGGTCTGTTCCTGTAATGAAATGAGGTTCCAATTCTGGAGTGTTGTGGTTGAAAAGAAGCTCCCATCTTCTACAGTTATTCTTGGAATAACCAAATTCCTCATAGCCATGGATTTACATTCCATGTAATGATCAATTTCACTAATAGCCAAGTGCTCTTAAAGAAAGTACAGCTGCCAGTATCATGTCTTATGTACCTTGGGAACCTGGAAAAATCCCATCCACAGATTTGTTAACTCACATAGAGTTAGAAGATGAAGACTGATTTGAACCTTACCGCCTTCAATTTCTAGCCTTTACTATTTCACAGCATCTGGAATCTTTCAGGTTCAGTTCATTTTAGTTAGAATTTTTTACAGAACTTCTTTCAAGATATTTTGGGAATATAAGTCTTCCAGCCTCTTAACTGTGACAGGATAACTAATGACTCACTCAAACATTTTCTGTCCTCTATTGACTCCGGAACATTTTCCCTCATACGTGTTTTGAATATTTTTAAAGGGCTTTTCTAGAGGAGGCACTTTAATTGATGGAGGTTACCAAATGAAAATTGAATTGATCTAGCCTGTATCACAGTTTACAGTCAGATCATGTGTGTACAGTCAGGACATACCATTGGACTAGTAGCATGTCATGTTCTCATATTTTTGGCTTTTTTTTGGAAGGATCCCTGAGCACAAAAGTGGAGAAGAAGCCACTGCAGGCTCCAATAGGCTGCTCAAGGAAGTAGGACTGTAGGCTGCAACAGGAAAGAATTGGCTACTCTGCAAGTAGATTCATCTGTTTGTTTTCCACCCAGATTTGCAGATGATCAGCTAGATATCTGATTTGTTCAATAAAACTCTATTTGTACATTTTTTTCCCTTATCTCTTATTTCCTTATTTATATTCTTTTACTGTTAGTATTGGATTAGAAATGTCCGGTTTTTACATTGATAAATTTAAAGATATTTCATCATGTCTCCAGAATGTGATGTAGTTTTAGAAGTTCCTTTGGTCTGGTTGTTAGATCAAAAGATCTCCCAAATGTGTATTTGTTGATTGATGATTTGTCAAACTGGCCTTTAAAAATGAACTAATTTACTTTAAAATACTTCCAATTTTCCAGCTTTTCACAATACTGTAGTTTGTATTAAAAATGCTTATGGCAACTTCAAATATACATGACATTTTATCAGACTTTTACACCCAGGAAAAGCCTCTGACGCTGAAGGTTGCCTTCATTTTTTTGACGTGTTTTGTACTCAAATTGCATTTCTTCCCTTGACTAAATGAAAATTAATGTTTCCCCCTTTTCTCTTGTCAGTAGTGAGAAATGTTGAACATATACTCCAGCCCAGTCTTTCCATCCTCTTTAGATTTGCTAGAGGAAGAATTTTAGCTGTGCAAAGCACTGAAAAACAGTTTGGAATAATACTGAAATGTAATTCAAGAATGGGGATTGAGCACTCTGTGATATGAAAAGCTTAAGTCCAAGTTGAGAGATCGCACAAAATGTGGGACAGGTCATACACAAACAGCTTCAGAATAGATGTTAGTATTTTTTCAGAATGGAGACAGAAGTTCATAAATACAACAGAATTACTATACGGATCATACTGCTGGATTTCCAAGAGAATGTTCTCATATTAAAAAAGATTGGTATACCATGTGAAAAGATTTACAGGCTCAAATCACAGATGTGAGGCTTTTAGTTTCACACAACAATGAATTACCTAACAAAACCTCTTAACTACACTTTCTAATTGAGAGCACAAGGAAAATATTTCAGTGATGAAACAGATGACGAGTGCAATAAGAAAACTAAATGTTGCACATTTAATATACACTAAGTAATTACATTTTATTTAATGAATAACAGATATGCCTTCTGTATATCTTGACAACTCTTTCTTCAGTTTTCAACTTCACTATCTGCATGTGACAAACCAACCTACAGAGAACAGTTACAAATTAATCATATTATTGTTTTTTGACCAGGAATGAACTATTGATTCTTTTTCTGCTATATCTTCTCTCTTATTCTCAAGCCTGTCTGTATGAGTCATCTCGAGAACAGCAGCAGTAGCAGTTTTGGTTTCTTGATCTAAGGTTTTTCCCAACAGTTATTAATACTGATGCATCAGCTTTTAGGGTTAAGGCCCTTGTACAGATATATTTTCAAAATGCTTTTGCCACAAGCAGGCTGACTGTAAAATACGTGCACTCTGGAGTCTTCTAAATACAATCCTAACCCAGCAAGACCTTGCAAAAGGTTTTGATCTGGAGGGGGCATCAGTCTTTCCTCAATTCAGTTATAGGTCTCAGGAAGTTCTGAAACAAAGGTAGGTTAGAAGCAATGGAATGGGTCAGATTTGAAGAAAGCTGGGAGAAGGTTTTCCTTCCTCCATTATAGGAAGTATAGGGTATTCTTCTTGTAGTTGGTTTTGTAGCCACCTCCTTAGAATTTCCAGAGCCACCACTTAAAATGTCAGCTAACTTCTTTTTAATGGAATTATTTCTTGATTCGGTTATCAGACAGATATGTATTATTTGTAATGTGCAACTGGGATGGTGCTTACCGCTTAACAAGTAATTCTTTTCTAGAGAAATCATCACATTCCTTTCCCTTTCCTGTTTTCTTTATTTTAGTATATTTTTACAGACTTATCTTATTTCTAGTTGCACACACTTCTCCCAGCTATACAACTTTGCGTTCTGCTATTTCTGTTCAGGGATTTTTTTCCTACTCATCCATTAATATTAAAAATTATCAGCAATCATCTCCTGATCTTTTGCCTTCAAAAACATGAAGATGAAGATGAGAAGGTCAAAGAAAGAAGCAACCTGTCCTAGATGAGCAAAATATGAACCAAATATGTGAAAATACCCTTAACATTATTAAAAACAAAACAAAACAAAACAAAACACCAAACAATCCACACAAATTGGTTTTTGCTGAGGCACAAGAGGGCAGTGTTTCATTAATTCTAACCTGCCTTCTCCTCAGCATTACAATGACGCTGAGATTGGCAAATCAGATTAACACCCAAAAAATCAGCGTTAAATACAAATAGATTACTGTCAGAGAACACAATTTATACGAAGAAGAAAGGCTCCAGTAAATTAATCTATCCCACAACCTGTAGAATTTTCTTAGACTGGTAATGTTATACATGAAAAAAATTGTAGCAGGAATGAATAATTCAACACAATTTAAATTAAAAGCCAAAGTTATTCATTGTTAATTTTATCTTGATCAGAGAATATGGAAGCCTAAACTAGGAAAGACAACAGAGACAAAGAAAATGGTCATCAATATGGACTTTATATGAGACAAGAAAAAGTATGTGCATGTGTATGTGTTCACGTGTGTATACTTGTATACATAAGAAAAAGTGAGAGATACGTGAGCATAGCAGAGAACAGGACTCAAAAGTTAATGACAGAAGACAATTAGGAGTTACTCATGCTGCCTAAATTTAGATACCAAACCTGGTTCTTTTCATTTTTGTCTCACTCAGGTAATACATACAATTTCTCACTCAGATGGTTTTTTAAAGATTTCTGTCCTAAGTGTCAGATGTTCTTTCTGCATTGTACTGGGCACACATCCTGTTTCAGGCTGTTTATTCAACTACAGGGAAGGACTACAGTCACTTCTGGGATTCCAGCTTTAAACTCATGACCGAGTACTCAAACCAGGGGAAAAAAAGTTAATTCCAATGAGTCATGATGAATCCAGCTCTGGTTGTCTACGGGCCTACATTTTGGAGCTGAAACTTTCAAGATGATTCTTGAGATCTTGTTGGCTTTATAGTAGCACTTATCAGATAGATCTGCAGATCCTGTTTAGAGGAGGACTGATGCCCCTGCTCTACACTTATTCTAATAAATGGTTCACTGAATCATTGACCTTGGAATATGTCTCAGCTGTCTCAGCTGGTCCTAAAAGCACCTGCTTGGCTTGAAACCATGCATTTATTCTACACAAAAATAGAACTGGTCAACCTGTTTCATCATCCTATATTACTCTTAAGCCCAGGAAAGTAGTTTATGTACTGTCCTTGAACTTTTTTTTCTTTTAATGGAATTATACATATCTTTTTTGGTAATTCATTAGTCTCTTTGTTTTGGCATAGACTTGTCATTTAGGTTGCAGTATATTTCCCACAACAGGAATCAGCATCTTCAGCAGTATCTTAATAATCAGCCACTCTGGACTAAAATTAGTCTGTTATTATTATAGTTTAAAAAGTAATAATTTTTATGGTTAATAATGTTAGCATGTGCTGAGCTGTTCTCTTTGCTTTAGTATTAGCTAGAGGCTAAAATAACATTTGTCTATAAATGATGTGAATTGTTTTCCAGCAAACTCTGAACCATTGTATGTGACAAGATTCTAGATTTTCTCACCATGCAAAAACATGGTCTTAAGGCTATTTATGACACTTGAAAATAAAAAGGTCAGATATGCATTCTATTTCTAAGTATTTGATAAACCTGAAAAGTGCACCCAAGTGCTTCTTGTCTACTTCTTTCCAGTGCCCATCTGCAAAAAGAGAATTCCTCTGGACAGGCAAGCAAAACTTTCTGGTTAAACTCAGATTTTTAAATAAAATTTTTGATATCTTTCTATTAGAGAACCATTCTTTTCAATGCTAAATTACTTTAACCATACAAGTCTACAAGTATTTTCCCTCTACACACTGGGCAGCTTCTGCACAGTAGAGCTCTTGCGGCCTAAGCAAAACTAGCTACATGAAGAAAGGAAAAGTATTCCTCATAGATAAAGTAAGCTAAGAAGTTTCCTGATAAAATGTAAACCCTAAATAAAGGAAGCACATGTCAGTAATTCCTTAGAACATTTTATCCAAATAGAAACAGAAATAATTGTCTAAAGCTGTCCACACATCTCCACAAATCCTCAATTCCAGAGCACTGAGTTACAATGGGAACACTCATGACTATTATATATTGCTCATATGCTTTCATACCACTGAATTATATGGAATCATTTTAGTAAATAGTTCTGCTAACCCATAAATCCACTACATGTAGTGAAGCCTTTTTGTATTCAAAAGAATATTATTCCCATGTTAAAATGCTGAGGCCACTGAAGTATGGCAATGATGCAGTTACAAGATTGCCTTTCGTGTCCTTCATTATTTCTCATTTCTTATTTTCATACCTTTGCCTGAGAAGAGAACAATCTTGAGAAGCTGTGTTGAAGAAGTAAACTATAAACTGACATACCTTTATTTTCAAGAAGGTATTTAAGAGTTACTCTTACAAACTTTGGAACTTTCTGGGTTGGATTTTTTTTTTTAGCACTGGACTCTACGTAACTTCTCAAAATTTTTAACATGGTTAAATGCATTGGGTCATTTAAACTATTTGCCTTATCACTCACTTTGAAACATCTATATGGGTAACTGGTAATTCCTACAATGTTGTCAGACACAGGATCTAACTGTAGACTGTATTTTGTTTTGTACGTAAACACTAACTTGAGCAGAACAGGATCATGTTGGAATAATTGACATTCATATCCATGGGTCCAGATGGGACACAAATACGAGTGCTGAGAGAGACAGCTGATGTCAGTGTGAGGCCCTCTCAAGTAATCTTTCAACAATTATGGCAAATGGCCTGAGGACTGGAGAAAAGCAAGTGTCACTCTTACCTCCAAAATGGGCAAGAGGGAACTGCATACCAATAAGCCTCATCTTGATCCCTGGCTAAGTGATGGAGCAACTAACCTTGGAAACAATTTCAAAGCACACAGACAACAAAAAAACATCATGAGTATTCAGCATGGATTCATCAAAGGGATGTCATGTTTGACAAGGTTGACAGAGCACTGGCACGGGTTGCCTAGAGATGTTGTCAGGTCTCTTGAGAGCTTCAAGAGCCACATCGATATGGCTCTGGTCAGCTGGTTCTAAATAGCCCTCCTTGAGCAGGGTTGTTGAACCGAACAACCTTCAGAGGTCTTTTCCAATCTTAGACATTCTGTGATTCCATGATACTAAGCATAGCTGCATTTCCTAAATCCCAGATTTAATACAGATATATAATCTTTTTTTAATATGTGCATAAAAATGCCACTGTCAAACTTCTCCTATGACACCAAAGATAACAAAGGACTAGAATAATCCATTTATGACTTGAAAAAGTAAGCTACAATTTTTGCTAAATTGTCTTTACTGTGGGGGTAGTCAAACAGTGAAATAACCTTCTTAGAGAGATGACTGATGTTGTTGTTGGACAACGCCCTCATGAATATGCTTTGACTTTTGATTAACCCCGAGTTTATTTACTAGCTATAAACTTTAAACTACTTAATCAAATTAGACTTTTTATTATTTTTATGATTTCCTTTTTATGATTCTTCTCAACATAATGATGTCTAAGTACAACTTAGTCTAAGTTACCTGCACTGTATCTTGTTCCTGTTGTATCTATTAGGAATTTTCTTTAAGACACGAGGGTCCATGCCACCTGTCATGCTTTGGTCATCACAGATATTTTACAGTTTCCCAGTGAAATCAATCAACTCTACTTTTCCTCTAGCATATCATTGTAGATATTTTTTCCAGTTTATTAGACTCTATAAAGATCCTAAGTTAATTTCATAGTAGCACTATCTTTTCCTAAACTATCAATATACATCACTTGTGACTGGCACATCCATCCTTGTGCTTCAGCTGTGTATGTCAAGATTAGAACTTTTGATTGATGTGATGTTCTTTGGAGAAAATTAGTCATATTTAGATTTATGCTACTGTCCTTGGTGTTCAAGTTTTCCTTTTGGATTGTCTAAGACAGAGCTTGAATTTAGGAGAATAATCTAAATTGTTAGAATTGGGCTCAGAAACGACTCATCAGGGTTAACGCTAGGTTTAAATCTACTTCAGATGCATCAATATTTTCTTCCTCTAAATTCCTAGAATAATTTCACTGAGTGACCAAGAATGAGAGATGCAGTGTAATATCTCTGAGCTCAACCTTCCCTAAGGTAGAGAAGAGATACAGAGCAGCTTGTCTTCTTTTTAATGGAAGCGTGTAGCTATCTGGATTGTATTTTTCTTGTTTACTGTTACTACTTGTTCTTTTATATGCTTCTATTTCCATAGATAATTTTTATATAGTTGGTAGATAAATATATCTCTTGTCAATTCTGTCCCAATTTACAACCTGCTCATCAAATGTGTTATTTTAACATGCTTTTCTTCTGGATTTCAAATAAAAATCAGCTAGTTTCACACTTTCTTCTTAGGGTAAGAAGAAAATATGGATAAGCATTATCTACATATTCAATGATCATGTTTTTATAGCACTTACTGTGAGTGAAATGCTTATTCCATTATGAAAAAGTTTTCTACATGTCCAAAACATTTTGGTCCATCTTGATATCTTTCTGCTATGAAGCAAATCTGTTAGACATTTCTTCTTCTTCCTTTCCTTTCCCTTCAGAAAAGCTCTTTCCCTTTATTTAGTGGTCTGTGGCAAATCAAATTATATATACACTGTTTGATTAGAATTCAACTTCACAATGCAGAAAAAGATGTTGATGAAATAGTAAATTCTAACTCCTTAATTCTCTCTGCTAACAGCCAATGCCTTTTGTGCCTAGAAAAGTACACAAATATAATTTGCATAACTATAAATCACTAGCTGCTTTTAAATTTGCTAACATGTTATCTCCACTACCCTGAAAACCTATTAGAATCCACTCTTTTCTAGAAGTCAAGACAAAAAAAAATTATGTCACTTAATGTTATTTAACACAACTACATTATTTGAAAAAGACAAAGGTATGACATAATTTTTGGATGCCATAAAACATTCTATTGCCAGAATAAAAAAAAAAATCTTTGAAAAATGGGCTTGTACAGAAAAAAAAGAAAGGAGATAAATACATACATAGTAATTTAAAGAACTGGAACACTTAGAACAAATTTTTCTATCCATATAGAACAAGGCTATGAACGTGTGGTTGGAACCCCTCACAGACATGGACAGAGGGAATGCAGACAGAAGGAATGAAAGAGAAACTCTAGGGAATTACTCTCCTTAACTCTCATTACTTTCTTCACTTCAGTAGTGTCTGTTGTTTGGCATAGAACAGAGTAACTCTGAATGAGATTCTTTATCATTTCCACATGAGCTTAAAAAATATTGCAAGTACAAGTGATATGTGTGAGAGCACATAAGGAGGGAAAGATCTTCAGAACTGATTGCTTATAATGGAGACCATTTAACAGAGAGCATCAGCAGCATATATACCAGCTCAATGGTTCACGTAGGTGATGATGGAAAATGCATCTAGTAATTATGCAGCCAAGGCAATAGCTCTAACAACCCATCAACACTGCTCAGCCATCCACCAAGTAATGTTCACAGGAATAAATGTTTGCAAAATTTACACAACAAGCTTGCTGAATGACATCTTTCCTCTCATATGCTAGGTTGACAAATACTTGTAACAAGGAATGAGAAAGTAGTCCGCTTAGTCTTCAAAAATATCATAACTTGATAACGCTTTCAGATTCTGGAAAATATAATGCAAACCAAATTTGTGAAAAATATGCAACTATCCTGATCATTACTGTATGTTCTCTACATTTTGAGAGATCTGCATATTCTGTTCCTGAACTCTAGAGCAGCAGATGGTAGGTGAAATCACATAATCTTTTCAAAACACAGAGGAAAAAGAGACAGAAAAATTGTCATTTTTCGTATTGCAATGAACTTGAATTCTATTTTATTCTATTAAAAAAATTCTATTTTTTTTAAATTAATTTTGTACTCTGAAAGATTAAGTGAATAAAAGACTTACTGGATTCACTAGTTCTGAACTTCTTCTCATTCTTTAGCTATGTTCCAAATCTGCATTTTGATCTATGGTTTGTGGCACAGAAATATTAAACCTAGCTTTTAATCAGTTCAAATAACTACAGTGAATATTAAGTAAGATTCATCTTATCAAACTCAATCTATTAAGTTAAAATTTGGTCCAAGCTCATGCGTCCTGAACAATGAGAACAAACAGAGGCATTTCCTAGAGAGATGTCATGCTACTTTTTCTGGAGACAAAATTTACAGGCAAGATAAATTGCTCATCCTTTTTTCCCAGCTAAAATCATGACAAGTAAGCACATATATCCTTTTCATGCTGAGGACAAAAATACGTTATACATACATAATTTTTAAACACTTCCCATTGCTTTCTGATACATGAGAATATAAGTTACCAAGTCTGGATAATGTGTCTGAGTAAAGCTAACTTTGAAAACTAAATAAGTTTTTGATGCATACAGAAAGAAAAGAAGAAAAAAAAGGAAGGAAGGAGGAGAGGGAGGGAGGGAGGAAACAGAAGAGAGAGAGAGAAAAAAACAGAACAGAAAAAGAAGGGCTGAACAGGGACAAAAAGAATGAAAATGATGAAAACCTAATCAATGCCAGAGTATACCTACCTAAGGTATCAACCATGGAAACGTTAAGATTTCACTATGAATAGTTATACTCGCCTTAATTAAATAAACAAATTATTTTCACCAAGGAAAAAAGGACTGAAAGATATGTGAGATACACTCACAGTGACTGAGAGCGAGGTGTCTTTTGGTTCCATTGCCTTTCAGTAGTGCCATAGTGAAGAAGGAAGGCAGTGATAAGTTTCAAGTTAGAAACCAAAAGTTTTCAAATTACCATGAAAAGGTAGCAACTAGATATACTGTATGTTACTAATGGATGTTACAAAGGGCTTGCTGAATAAGAGTGTGGTTCTGAAGACCACCTGTAGGCCGAGATGCCCTGGTTTATATCAGACTCTACTACACATGTGTGCTTTGGCAATTGAAATGAGTGTTTAATGTCATCGTTAACTGTAGGAGGGTGGCTCAGGGAGCAAGAATTTGTGAGCTTGAGCACTATGTGCACAACCCAGGCTAGGAGACCTTGAAGCTGTCAACGCAGGAAGAAATACTGAGGCTTCAGTTAAGATAAAGAGGTAGCTAGCCTGGGAAGAGATCAAGACAGTGGAATGCGAAAAACAGAAAAAAGGGTCGTGCGATGATTAATGCTGTACCAATAGCTAACGAGCAAGATGTGTGCTTTCTGTGTGTTAACCAATTATAAGTTGCCGTGTGTACCTGTATTTCAGTATAAGTATGAGCTGTTTCAGGCAATAAAGGTTCTTTGGAAGTTTCCACCATTACTTCTGTGAAAACGCATGGATTCATTTCAGGCCGCCTTCCTTGAGTTAACCATCACGAACATGAAAAATCTTTATAGCCATAAAAATGAAAATGATGCTACAGTTTCTTTCACTGAATTTCAGTACCCCAGAAGCAAAGGACTCTTTTCATTGTATATAACAACAATTCTCAGTATAACATCTTTTCTTGCAATGTTCCAATGAAAACGCTTGTTTCCCAGCTGGCCTGTCACGAAATACTACATACCACGTGACTTCAAACAGTAAACTGCTGATTTTGCATCTCTCTTTCATCTGTCTGCTGGGAATTGAACGCATATTTGCAGTTGAGTGCCCCTTACAGTTTACTTTTCTCTTCAGATACAGAGGAAAATATTAAAACTCATGGAAGCCAATAGGTATCACCAGAAAAAGTAACTTAGTTGACTTTTTTTCTTTTGTTGTGTTTTTTCTGTTTACTTTCTTTCTTCCCCTTCTACAGCCTAAAGTAAATCAGTGGAGATCCTGTGGAAAACTAATGCCTGTACTGAATAAAAGCAGAATGCTGCTTATTCAGATCTACTGCTGAAATGGGGTGAAAAGAAACAGGGTGTTATAAATCATTTAGTGTGACCCCATAGCTGAATATGACAGAATTACACAAAACCACAGAATTGTAGAAGTTGGAAGGAAATGCTGGAGATCATCAACAACCCTGCTAAAGCAGATTCCCTAGAGTAGGTTACACAGGAAGCAAGCAGTCTGTTTGGTGAAGAAAAGGGAGTGTAATTAAAAAAACAACAACAAAAAAATAATTCTATTTTCTTCTTATCTTGTACGTAATGCCAAGAAGCCAGAGAGATGGCTTCCAAGTTCTCCTAACTAAATTTAATGGAGCAACACATTCCTGCTTTAGCAGAGAAAAGGGATTGGTCGGGAATTTCTCTGCAACATCTTTACAATCACAGCCCAAAGCAGCAACCTGAAACCCTACTGACTAAAAAAAGGCATGGAGAAAAATAAGTCCAAATGTAGACATGTCTCGCTCACCACATCATGGCATAATTTTGGAGAGCAGGATATCTAAAATGGAATGGTTGCTCACGGGTGATTAACTTTATGTGAAGATTCTTAATTTCTTCATGGATGTGCCAGGAATGCTATAATAGACAGAATCAAAGATCTTTCATCCTGAATTCGCCTTCATCTAATGGTGTTATTGATTTAGGATCAAAGAAGAATCTATTAGACAATAGTCATTAAAGTTTCTTGAGAAGCTGATCTCCTTATACTTATCATGAATGCTTTTCAAGCTACCTGAAGATAATCGTATTTGTGATTATAGTCATTAGAATTTATTTGATTACGTGTATTTTGTTTATAAAATAAATATTAGAAGGAATTAATAGGCTGACTTGACTAGAAATAGGATCACTAACAAATTTAAAAATGTAAAACATACGAATAAATTAGAGTATATCAAGTGGAATCTTTTAAACCCCAACTCTCTATTTGGCACTCTGTAGATTCTTTTGTCAGTGATATCTATGGTGATATCTAAAACATCCTGGAGAAGCATTTGAAGAGCATCGATGTATTTACACACAAGCCAAAGACAAGGAAGGAAACAAGGCTGATTAAGCCAACTGAAATTTTACAATCTCTCTCCAGAGGGAAACACGCTGAGA
The DNA here is from genome assembly GCA_002909625.1 of Bambusicola thoracicus. Taxonomy (NCBI): domain Eukaryota; kingdom Metazoa; phylum Chordata; class Aves; order Galliformes; family Phasianidae; genus Bambusicola; species Bambusicola thoracicus. The sequence continues at coordinate 45,114 of PPHD01000288.1, read as the reverse complement.
TCTAAGTATAAATAATTATCTAAGGATATGTTCATAGCACAGTTTTGTGGCCAGTTAATAAATAAATAAATTACTAATGACCCTGCTGCTAAATTATTACATCTCCTTCTGGTAAACATTCTTGGAGAAGAGCGTTGAAATCATAAAGATATTTAAAATCAGTGCTCCAAAAATAATGTGAGGCTGCAAAACAAGGCTTTATGGATCTCATCAAGTTGAGTGAAATGTTTCTGAATGCCCATGGAAACTTGCCTATGCACAGGAAAAAAATAATCTGGTAACGGAATACTTTTTAATTTTGCTGATCAAAGTGTAACAGGATCTAATAGCTGGAAGTTGATGTTAGACAAATTCAACCTTGAAATTAGAAGCAATTCCCTGTCTGTAAGGGTAAATACAGTGTTTCCAGGAAAAATGTTAGACTAATCATTCATTAATGTCTTTCAGATGAGACCAGTTTTGCTTTTTCAGTAAATATCATGGTTTAATAGAGCTTCTGGGAGAAATTCAAGGCCCACAGGCATGTTAAGTTAGATATGATTATTCTTTTCAAGCATGAAGTTGTGAATATGAGTTGGCTTATTCCTCTACTTCGCTGAACTGTAAGGAATAGAATGTTGTCCCAACACTTCTGCTACTGTCCCACAAGGTTTGGAAGAACAAGATATCCAACTAATCAGATGTACACTGTATGGCAGTTGTTTTTCTCCTTCTTTCTCTGAAATATCATTCAGTAATATTGTGGTGAGTAAATTTTTTTTCAAAAAAAATAAAAATGAGGAGAGAAGGAAGGAAAGCGGAAGGGATGAAAGGAAGGAAAATTGATTTTCTCTGACAATTGAATGGGAAATTGACAGTTTCATCTGTTTTGACCATACGTATGCTTCTGCCAGCAAGACAGTTCCCTGCTGTTGTAGAGCCCTCCAGGCATTGTCAGTATTTTTATGTATGCTGTTCACTTTCCACGGAATACAATTCACTGTTAAGTTGTAACTAGAGAATGCGTACTTAACCTTGGCACATCCAGATGTATGTAGTTATGTTACACTGTATGTCTGCATGGATAATACAATGAAGTTGTGGTATTATTTTTGATTATTGTTTTCTTCTTGTAGTTCATGACTATCAGTCCACCCAGAATAAGTTATGGTAATCATCAGTGCCACTCCTTCAACCTAATGACTCATTTATTCATACTGACTTTACTGGAACAATTTTGCATTAGCACTGAGGCAGCTGCAAAAGCTGTCCCTACATCCTTTTCATAGAAACTTAATTACTGCTTCGCCTAAAAATCTGGGCATAGTGTCACTGAAGTTCACTTACAAAAAGGCCTAAGACCTCAGATAAAAGCGTGAGAAGCAGGTCTTTCTTATAACAATAAGGTGGCAGCTTATTGTTATATTGATGGAAAAGAAGCCAGAGGAAATTGGGGGAAAAAAAAAGACTATATCTACGTTTCTTTCAAAAGCTGTAAGGTAAACACAATAGCAGAAGAATTTGTAAAAGGGGCTCTAAGGAACATTTGTCCTTGCAGAAGTAGAAAGGGAAGGACAACCACAGTTTACCTATATTTAGGCATATGTGATCCGCATAGATTTTCGTTTATTACATCTGATCTTATTTCTACAGCAGATAACATCAAAAGTGCCTAAATGACCCTAAAGAAACCAAGCATCATGCACTTTCTGTGATTTACGCTTTGAGCTTTCTGGTCCTCACGGCCCTTATCAGAAGCAAAAGCTTTTCATTTTATGACCTGACAGCCATTCGAATTCACTGGAATGATTTCTGAGAATAAACTTTGCTTTTTTAGATTATTAATTTTACTTTAAAAATATGACTCTTTCTCATAAGTCAGACTTTTTCCTTTTTTAATTTTTAAGTTGGAGAAATATTCATTATGATAATACCATAGCTTAAAAATGAATTAAAATACAGTGATTAGACCAAGATAAACACTTTAGGGAAGCTATGGAAAATATACTAAAATATACACAAATGGTTGACTGTAAATAAATCTTAGAAGTCTGAAAATAGGCCAGCAGAAATCACATTAGGAATAACCTGACATATTTGACTGTGTGAAGGACATTGTAATAGAAGCTACTGAATGATTCAGATCATTGCAAGGAAACATAAGAGAAAACAAAGTCATCAGCATGCATAAGATACCTATTATTTATATATATTGTCAAAGAAAAAGGGATCTCCTAGTCAGTGAGTTCCATTTTCTGCCTCTCCAGCCATTTGTTTTCCACTGTAGCTTTCAAAAATATCCAGTACTGTTCCTCAGAGCTGCTTTTTAGCACTGTTTCAAGTTCTTTTCCATGTTTGAAGTATGCAGGAAGGAGATAGCTAATACTTACAGTGGCAAGACAAACAACTGTGAGACAGGAACTAATAGTTAAATAAATATATTGAAATGAAACTGAGGTGGTATACCAGTAAAGAGGCAATTTGGGTAAATAATTCCACAAGTGAGGTACAAAAATAAAAATATAAGAAACAAAACAACAAAAAAGCCCATCCAAAAAAATACAAAAGATTCCCTCAATTTTTTTTCAGGATGAATATTACATAGACTAAGCAGGTTTGCAAAACCTTCTTAAAGCCTGCCTCCCTGCCTTCCCATTCTCCCTCTATCCATATCAAATGCTGTTAGAGCGAAAGCCTCGGTAAAAGTTAAAAGTGATTATTAGACAATTTTGGGTTGTTTTTCATGGGGAAAGTTCTCCACCTTCTCCTTTCCCCTACTCCCACCAATAGCCTTTTGTGCAAAATTTAAACATAGAACTCCTTTGACATGGGAGCCAGATATACCTGGTGTTAGCATGAGACTTCTCTTACTCTTTCCCTTTTCCTCATTCATTCTGTAATATCTGTTATTAAGAAAATAAGTTTCAAAATCAAGATATAAAATAATTTCTTACATGAAGGGAATGCAAACTGTAAGACTCCTAACATGAGTCATTCATTATAACTTAGAGAAATAATTTACTGCTCAAATTAAAGAAACGTTATATGAAGATGCTGTTGGACTAACGATTTTCTCATGAGTCCAAATAACAGGTAAGAAAAATTTCCTACCCTGGGACAGTTCAAATGTTATCAATCAAAAAATCAGAAGTATCCCATATTTTAATGCATTTCTGTTTAAAAACATTTGTTTGCTAGAGTTTGCTTTTCTAGGCCATTGTACTTTCTTTTGAATGTTTGCATCCTTGATATGGTGAGCAATAATAAAAACCCATTGATCTATCTAACATGACTGGATTCACCTGAGCATCTTAAGATGGCAGACCACAAAACAGTGGGTGCAATCACAGATAAATTTGATAGCAAAACTCTCTTCAACTATAATGGAATGGTATTTCTTACTAAGAATGTTTATTTCAACCTGTCATATGCAATGTGGGGGTTGTTCAGCCTGGAGAAGAGAAGGCTCTGAGATGACTTGATAGCAGCCTTTCTCCATCTAAAGGGAAACTACAGAAAAGAAACCTCTATACTGAAGGCTGGTATAGTCAATCCCAGGACAGAGAGGACATCAAAGGATAAAAAAACTCCGAAGAAATGGCATACATACTACTAATATTTCTTAAATAATAGTCTTCTTTTGCTCAAAAGGATTTGCTCAAAAACAGAATTATTGTGACAGGATGTATAATAACAGTTGTATTTTAGATATGCTCGTAGGATTTAAACCCCAATGAATTAATTGCCTATATAGAAATCCCCAATTAATTAATCGCCTATATAGAGGTGATTGCATCTACTTACAGAGGCAAATGTACTAATTCTTAGTTCTGTATATAGTATGAGTTTACTGTTTCTCATGATAATATCAAAACAGAGGGAAGAGACAGCAATGCAAAGCCACAAAGTGTATTGCATGCTTCACTTTCTGGTGTTAATGAATAATTAGAAAGAATTTCATCCTCATCTTCCCCCCTGCGAAAGCTGCACCTTGAGAACTTGGCAGTTTTTCTCTTGAAGGGGTGATTTTTTCAACTCAACATAAAGTTACGTTTTAATGAGATTGCATAATGATAATAGCAATTTGTTTATGACAATATGTTATTAATAATGTAATGTTAAAACTACTATCACATTTTTTTTGTCAACAGAGTGAGCAGAAATATATAATCATATCATGCTTCTGCAGCATTGAAATCAGAATTCAGGAAATTTGACACTGACTTCAGCGCTCAAAAGACCAATCTTCTAGTCACAATTAGCTCATATTTACCAAGAAGCTGTAGCTACCTTTGACGGTCTATTTTCCATTCCCTGCTCCCTCCATGCTCCTCCCTCCCCCCCAAAGGATAGTCAGTTCTACAGTTTAATTATTGATACTATCTCCTTATAATATATATAAAATGTTTATGCTGCTTTTGAAGTCTGGATTTGATCCCACAGTTCCGAAACCTGTAGGAATCTGTGAGGCTTAAATTCTCTGAAAATTACAATAAAGCCAAGCGAATAAATATAGGCTAATGATCACAGTTTTCAGAAGATTAAAAGTGATCCAGGTAAAATAAAATGCAGTCATTTTACATCTATAGGCCAAGGCATTATTTTGCAGTAACGCAAGAGAAAGTGACAAAAGTCTTCTTGTCAGACTATCACTGAAAGACTTTTGATTTACCAATAAGCTGCATAAGCAAATCTGCATATTATTTGTTGCACAACACAATTATAAGAAAAGATACTATTTTTTATTTCCATTAAAGAAGGATTAAGAAGTAGCAACATGGGGAGCACTGAACTATAGTATAACCACTTTAAAAAAAGGCAGAAGGACACAAGTATTGACACAGTCTAAAAAGCTGCAAGGAAGAAGACAGCTGAAAGTTACTAGACATGCAATATCTGCATTTCACGTTGCAGCACCCTCAGGCATCTGAAAATACAGAAATATGTCCAACAATTTTCCTCACAATATCAAGGAACTGAGGGCTACTTACTTTACCCAAAGGATAAATTATTGCAGGAAGATGCTACTCTACTTCTGATTAGTTCAAGCAGCTCCACACAGTTCTGCAGCATGCAGTGCAGGCATGGAAGAAGAGACTCTGGTTCAAAACTGAAAACCAAACTATGTTGGCAGTGTCCTGCATGTACTTGTTATACTTAACTATCTGTGGTCCAAGATTTAAAATGAATTTTAGAGACTGCTAATTCACAGAGGAGTTTGTTTATTCCATTTAGAAATTGAAAAGCTAGTCTAGAAGTTTCAGTGCACTCCAGAAAAGAAAACAAAAATAAAATGCAGTTTAGTTTTACTGAAAATCAACCAGAAACATGGAAGTCTGGCTTCCTGGTTGACTTTGAAAGTACTTAAATACCAATTCATCACATTGACAGTGTTTCTAGATGAATTGTGCGCTCAAATTGCCCATTGTTTGGGAAAAACAAAAACACCTCTATTAAAGTCAGAATTCCTTTTTGCATAGGAATCCCTTAAAATTCAAGCCAGAAGAGATGCAAAAAAATAAACACAAGATTAAATAAGAATAACAGTAGCAAAATCAAACCATCCTTTTTGGAGGCAAACATCAATATGAAACTAAAGCAGAACAAACTGAGGGGTTCAACTGAGGATGAATTTCACACCCCCAAAAAGTTTACATTGCCCTTAAGTCAGAAAATTGAAGCATGCAATAAATAAGTAAAAGTATTACTAGTAATGTGATTTGCACTTAACAACAGTTTAGAAATAAAACGGAGTGGTCCCAATTCAAGTGAAAAAGAAAGAAATCCTTGGTTTCAGATAAAACAAAATATTTTAAGTTAACTCAGCTCTTTAAGCAGCAATTTTTACTGCCTTAAAAATCTGGTAAATCTTATGCAACATTTACAAGCTTGCTTTATCTTCTATGCATGTGCAACATTTTATATCCCATGCACCGTAAGGGACCTGCAGGTTCATCCTTATGGAAACACCATGTCAGTGAGGCACTAATCCTGTAAAGTAACTTCACATCCCACACAGTCTATCACTAAATTCAGTCTGGCAGTTTGAGTAATCAAACTGGCAAAGCTTAAGATTCAAGACTGAAAATAATAAAAAACTAATGCTGAGGTGCTTATCAGTCTAGATATTTTGGAGCAGATGCACCAACTGTAACAGCTAGAAACATTTTAATCACATCTCATATATTCTATTTTGCAGCATTAGGAAGCTTAAAAATAGTATACTGAACAAAAAGTCAAAGGTTTCTAAAAGTAAATGAACAATCTAACACTGTAGAAAATATCACTAAAGACTTAGTATAATAATCAAATAACTTTAACTGAAAGTGGAAAAGTTTCACAGGATTTGAAATAACTACAATAATAAATACGGCAATTTTTAGTTTACTGAAATATGTTAACTAGCTAGCAGTGTAGTAAGAATTTAACATTGCGAAACTTTTTTCTCTTCCAGCTTCTCATAACTTCTCTGCTCTAGCGCTTAGAAATCACCATCCAAATTCCCAGATGTAGTTACAATCATATTTCTTCTTGTGTTTAAAATGTATCATTGTTTAGATAACTCTTACCCTTCCACAGCATTTTTGAAGATCAAGATCCAATATTGCCTTAATTTTGCTTAACCAAAAAAACAGATTCTAGATGCTTCTGCCTATACCTATGAGTAGCCTTTTGCTATAGATACTTGGATTCAGTGATGTTTAGTATTAATGGCAATACTAGTTATTTCCATTGGAATTCAACAGTCTTTTATCTGTAGGTCATTTAGCCCTTCTGACAATATTGACTCCTGTCAAACTGACATTCCAGTCTGTACTTATATTCTACTTAGGGCTCTTAGGGTTTCCTAATCTTCAGCATGGTTGAGGTTACTGATATCTACAGCTGCCCCTTCACATTCCTTATTTCTGTTTCTGAATATATATATGTTTTCTGTGTTGTGTGTAGTAAAAGGATGTGATTTAGTTCACGGTGACATTCAACTCAAAGGCTTTTACTTATAAAGAAGAGATTTAAAGTATTTTACAAGCTATACATATAAACCAGCAACTTCTTGACATGTCTGCCCTCAAGCAATGGTCCAACCTGGTGAATGTGTTCTGTCATCCTATCAGATGGACATTGATCTAGACAGCTGAGGGACATAAATTCACATTCAAATGATGTGAATTCATTCATCTGGGTGTTAAGTGCATGATACACAGCCAACAATTCAAAAAAAAAATTGTCTTTCTTGAGACTTTTTATGTTTAGTTAAGGAACTAAGAAAATTTGTTTGTATCATAAATAAAGCATTCAAATATATACCTACATTGGTCTACAAGATTGTTCTCAAACTGAAATATATTAGTAAAAGTAGCCTCATAAATATTTATTCTGTAACATGAGTGCATTAATTTAAAATCTTAGAATTCATTTATCTATGCCTCCAGTAAAATTGACAGAATTGAGAGTAATATGAAGTGATTCTGGTGGTGTCAGTCCAGCACTATTCAAAAACAACTGTTTATGTCCTATTACAGTAAATTTTTTACAGACTGTATATTTCTCTTAAGACAGAAATTTATTTTTGTAATAAGTAAGAAGACATGAGTGTACATCTACTTACACCACTGAATGTGGTGCTTTCAGAATGTTAAAACATGACATTCATTCTGCTTCAATCCACAAGGATCAGCATGTCATCCCTTCTAACAGTCTGCATACTACAGGAGTGAAGTTTCATGTCAGTATTTCTACATCAGTGCAAATAGTGGTATTATAAAGTTATAGAGACTTATGGAAAGTGATAAAAGTATCTGGCCTTTCTACTTTCCACATTTCTGCATAAAAAGATTCATTATGCTGCCAGAAAATGATGTGTAAAATACACCGCAATTTCCATTGCAACCTGAGGTATAACCTCAAAAGGTAAAATTCAAGTTTATCAGGAATTGGAATGTTGCACTATATAGACACTTAAATGCTATTTAAATACATTTAACCCTCCCCAAATACAATGTTCCAAACACCACCACCACCAACAAAAAACAAACACACCAAACAGAATTGTAACAGTGTTTTTCATAATAAAATAAAGTATTAGTTAAAGATAATAATGAAAAAGATAATGGACTCTCCTACACAGCAGCACAATAGGATTTCAAAATCCTCAAATCTTGTTAAGCTGCAGTCAAATCACCACATTATATTTTATTAATAAATAATTTTACAATTCTCTCTTATGAGTGAAGTGGATAGTGTAGTTGCTTCCATCCATGACAGTACCTACAAATAGAATGCAATTTTCTTAATTATGAATAGTGTTAAAAAAAAAATGGTTTTTTGATATGTACATTTCAGAAACACAAAAGACAAAGTAGTGTGAAACTATAGTCAAAATGACCGAAGTTAGCAATGGCAAAGATAATTTTCAAATTCTATTTGATTCCAAAAAATATTTTCAGTAAGAAACATTTACCATAATGATCACTCTCAATATTAATTTTAACTGTAATGGTAGTGCTATGTTGTATATACAAACAGGTTTTGTGGTCCTTTTCGTCCAATTTTTTGTAATTTTGAGTTGTGATTGTGCAGATTGCTCTCTTGGTGCAGATTCTGGAGAAGAATCATAGAATCGCATGATTTCACCTCTGAAATTTCACTGACTACAGATGGCTGAATCCATGACAGTACAGGAGCCAACAGTACAAAGATTTTAATTATACTGCTCATAAAGAAAAAGTACTTTTAATACTTACTTTGTACATTTAATGTGCAAAGCAAAAAAAAAAACCAACAACCCAAAAAAACCCAAGTTTTCTGTCTTAAATATACCACTGTTTTCATGGATCAGTGTTAATGATCTGGAAGAAATGCTGATGTATCTAATACAGTGTGGTTTAAGGTCCTTTTATGCAGGAAGAGAGGTATCATGAAATACTGCTTTAGATCACATTATGCCATTTATACAGAAATAATCACCTGTTCGCAAAATCCTGAAATGAATCCTGAACAAAACCTTTGGATGTTGTGTTAATACTACATGTTATTCAGCAACAAGGCTGCTGCTGCTCCATATCACTGGATCCAGTGAAGATTCTTTCCCAGTAGGTAAACAACAAACAGAGATCAGGTAAGCATCACATTTATATATGTGTTCTTTATATATGTATAAATGAAAATCACTGTCAGACACAAAGCATTTATACAAAAATGGACAGAACCAACAGCTTCATCCTATACAAACGTGTGTATATTTACACAAGCATGCATGTACATCATGGATCCTTCCAGAAACTGGGCTCAGATGTTCCGTATACCCAGCAGTCGGCCCCAGGACTTTGAGTTTTTCATTATTATTCATTCTTTGAAATCTTTTGCAGTGCTGCAATATTCCAGTGTTCCATTAGCACTCTGTGTTACATGAAACTGTGGAAATTAACTCCACTAGCACTCTCTTAGTATTAAAAGCAACAGTGAGCCAGATTTCTTCACTTGAAAATAGTTTAGTGGTGGGATCCTTGAAGATCTTTTTTTGTATGTTTGATTTTTTGTTTTGTTTGCCACCCACATAATGTGAATAATATCAACAAAATAAGCTGCAAATTGAAAAAAACTAAACTCTTCCACTCAGTAGCACAAAAGGAAGTGTATCTCTCTGCCATTGATTAAAAAAATTACAGTAGGGAAGGTCTATCTCTAATTTTTGTAGGGATAAAGAAAAAAAGATCAGCATAAACAAAATAAAGTAGATATAACATTACAGTTAGAACAGCTAGTAGCAGAAATATGATGACTCTTTTTAATTTTTTTTTGTTTTAATTCTACTTGCTTTTGTTGCATGTCAAGTTAAATATCAAATGAATTTTAGGTCATTTGTAAGCCTATTCATTCTTTCACTTCAAAAAATAATTGAGTTATTCCTTATTTTACATCATGACACTGGCAAGATTTCTAGCAATTCATACTGGATAAGAAATTATCACTGCAGTCATGTATTCAATATTTGTTCTTATTTTAAAGAAAGGACTTAGGGAATGCGATTCTCAGCCCATATGAATTATCACTAAGCATTTTGACATTTGGTTTGCCGGAAGACAAACTGTACTAAAGTACAAATAGGGTCTTATTTAGATGTAAAATTCACACTGAAAGACAATTGTTCAGAAGTTTTAAATCCCTAAGACAAAAGTCACTTAGATTTTGCCATGAAATTGCAGACTAACTCTCAATTATAACTGATCATACTGTGCTGTTTTAGGAAAGCTATTCTCAACAACCAAGTCTCAGTGAAAAAATATTACATTTTTCTATAATGTCACTTACACCAACAAATAACACATTCAGAAATAAATATTGATGGCAGTAAATCTACACAATTATTTCAAGACTATGGTCTCAGTTATAACATTATTTTTGCATGATTTTGTGGCCTTCATAGAGAAATAAGCTGAATGAATCAACTACTTTATAATGGTGTTTTTTCTTTAAAGATCTAGGTAAGTCCTCGCAATAAGAATTTAATTCATGACTGTTCCACAAATATATCTCTACTTTCCATTGTTGAACGGAGTACCTAACAATACCTACTTAGATGCTGCATTACTGACATTTTTTCCAATAGAAGTACCGTTTATATATTTCTACATACCACAGCATTTCTGAACACCTAGTTCCAAGTTTCAAGACTTTTATTTTAGTGAATTAGCTACTGTTTCATATTTCAGGCTTCTTTCCTGCCACTAACATCTGTTTTGCCGTTCCACTGCAGCGTTTTTCATACTCCAAATTGTTTTGTGTTACAGTTCAAATAATAATCTTGTAAAATATAAAGGTCTATTTGCCTCCAAATGATTACCCAAACCTAAGAATAACTAAGTCTTTTAGGCCAGAAAATAAAGCGTGGGTTGTGAGCAGGGTGGTTGGGGGTGTTTACGTGTACTGTAGGGCAGTTGTGGATGGTGCCTGTGTACCGTAGGGTCATGGGTGGTGCCTGCGAGCACCAAGGGATGGACACCTTGGGAGGTGGTCAGCTGGTTTTGTCAGCACCTGGGATGGACACATGGGCAGGACATACGGGTAGTTAGGGGTGGTATTTGTTTAGGTATATAAGGTTTTACTGCTGGGCAATAAATCTGACATCTTGGTGCTAGACATGATGCGTCCGTCCCATTTGTCCCTGGGCAGGGGGTGTCCAGAACAGAGGGGGCTATCCTAGTCAGTTTGCCGCTTAGTCAGCGCTGGTCGTTGATCGCAGCAACATAAAGTTTCTAAAATATTTATAATGTAACATGTTCATTCTGACCTAGATAGAAAATGCATTGACTACAGAGAACCATGTGCTTTGTTATGGACATGCCAAGGATAAACTGAAAATGAACTTCAGAATAAAAGTAGAGAGTACCAACAAGACTTCTGATATCCCTTTTGAAAAAAGAAACAAGGAAATTAAAGTCAGATTTAAAATGGGATCCTAAACTTATCAAAAAAAATTGCAAAACCTTAAAACTTTATGTAAATCATTTTGTAAACTGGCAGATCTACTTCAGAAACAAACAAATAAAACAGAAGCAAGCTAGGAACTCGCATCTAAAATCAATCACAGCAGCCTAGTAAATGTACAGTTGTTATCTGCCTTCTAGAACCATACCCTAACTTAAGAAAACTTTCTTTGAATTTTCATAAGCAACAGTAAAAATTTCCATAATCAGAACATGAAGCATACTGTTCCCTTGTGTAATATTAGCTTTCCATCTGTCTGTTTCTCAAAAAGTCTCAGAACTTGGACTATCCTAAACACTCATTTACATCTTTTATACTTTTCTGACTTTTGATGTTATAGACACTGTACTAACCCCAAAGCAAGAACATAACTGACACCTTGAGCAAGACAAGTATCTGCAAAGTACATAATAGCCTTTTCACAGTCAGAGTTGACTATAAAATTAGAATAGTATTGTCAACGTGTGTTATGAAGCTACTTATGCTGCATTACCAGATGCAATTATTTTAAAGACAAGACATGTATCCAGAAAGTCCAATAATTCATTTAAAAGCTGGAGTCATTGATTCCGTTACAACACTTTCTTAAAATTACTTTATTCTGCTACAAGTGAAAGTTGAAATAGTTTAATTTGTACCCTAGCTGATCAGGAAAAAGCACAATGGGACATTATGAAGAAACATTTTAATTGCCCTACAAAGCAAGTAGTACTGAAATGTGTTTTAAAGACCTTCCAATGAAAACAAAGAAGCAGTCAGTTTCCAAGTACATACCATATTTTGTTGTGATGAGTTTCTTAATGAATGTTCTCCTCAGCAGTCATATCCATGACCACCCCTGGACACTGGCACAGTCACTCTGAATGGTTAGAACTAATTCCATCTTTTTATATAAAATGTTCTTAGTAATTTTTTATTATTTTTTTAAACTAGGTAACCCCAAAGCAACTATAGTAAGAAGTTCCAACTAGTAGTGCAAAAATTCTCAGAGAACTTCATTTATTATGGCTTGATTTTTCTGAGAGGGATAGCTTTGAATTAGTTCTGCATTTAAATAGCATTTGCTTGTTGCAGAATCTTCTCCTGCCACATAACTCATCTATCTGCCTATACTGATTACATGTTTCGAAAGGATACTCAGCCATGTGCTCTGAAAAAAATCAGACTGTGATCTCATAACTATCTGACATGAAATTATATTACATAACATTTCTTGCAATTGTATATATATAATCAGTTATCACGCAATCAGGCTATGCAGGGTGACATCTCATGCACATATGTGAAAATCCCGATGGAGAGGAACAAACTTGCAAGCTATCAGAATTGCATTACTTCAGACTTATAAGTTAAAGGGATTAATTTTTCAGTGATGTGATGAGGCTTACTCGTATAATTTTCTCTGTTGGCTTTACTAAAAAAAAGTATTAGAAACACCTTCAAAGAGTACTATGTCAATTCTTCTCTTGCATGTGAAGATGCTGTTACACTGTGCAACATGCAGCATATCTAGGGTACTCAGGCAACACAACCGTACAAGCCCTTAGGTCTATGCAGTTGTTAACTCAGTCATAAGATGAATCAATTACTTCTGTTTCAGTGCTGTAAGGTAAAAGTCCAAACTGTAGGTTAAAAAATTACCTGAAGTAAATAGTCCACTTCTGTTAGAAATCAACACATGCTTGATAGAAAATGCTGAGAGTTTTGGATTGCTATAGCATCAGACTTACTGTAGCATGAAATAACTGGAAATAATGTAATGAAAATGAGTTCATTTGTTAGGCCTTTTCCATTAAGTGAATACCTTCTTAAACACCGAATTTTAATGTGAGACCATCATAACATGATGACTAGTAGAGATTAGAAACTACATAGCTGGAAAATTATTCTATAACGTCTCAAAGCAAACAAGAATAAGCACGGGTGTTGTTTTGGAACATCGCATCTACAATTACATCCAATTATGCAGCCTTTGAATTAACAAATAGTATTAATTTTCTGCACATTAAAAATGGTCAGCTAATTAAAACATGAGCTGCGCCTCTTAGTTGTCCTCTGATAAATGGAGCATCAGGGACTTCAGGCAGGATTTGGACAACGTGCCTTTGCAATACCATAGGCCTGTAATTTCTTATTGACCACTTAGCTAGCAAGTAATTGCAAAAATACAGACTTTACTGGTAGCTAAACTGGTTAAATTTGATTTAACTTGTTAAATAATTTTAATGTTTCTGAATATAGAAGTCTTTAGTAATCATACAAGGTGGCCAGATATTTGGCTCATGCAGCTGTTCTAAAGAAAATATAACTGCTCCTTCCTGCTTTAACTTCTCCCTTGTGTCCTTCGTATCTTTTTATCCATGATTATAAATGATATTTTAGGAAACGATACCCTAGAAAAAAATCCCATTTAATATAATGAAAGGTTTAATGGAATAAAACCTCATCTCTCTGAAGATGTTAAATATTGCAATGAGGTAGTTTTCGTAATCCAACTAAAATCATTCCTAATCTCTTGTACCATTAAATTCACTTTTATTTTATTCCACAAGTCATCTTACTGTGATTTGAGATTCCTCAGCTATACCAATAGATGTTCCATTGGTCTGCAATTCATTTCTATAAAATTCTTTCATTTATGACATAATCACCTACTTTCCATCATCAGAGCTAACTTACTTTTGGTGCACTGAATTCCTTCCCTTTTCCCTTTGAGTCTCTCTTCCGAACAAAACTGCAATTTCCAAAGTGGGCTTACTCTTTTTTTTATTTCATACTAATAATAAATTCCTTGCATACTCATAATCACATTTGACTATTCCTTGGTGTCACTTTCTGTTTATATCTGATCTGTTCCTAAATGCATGCTGGGACATTATAACACTTTTTTCAAATTGTGGCAGCCAGGTAATCAACAGTACTTTTTTCTTTAAGCCTTTTCTGCAACAATCCTTCCTTGTTTTAATGATCCCACTTCAGTCACTATAGATGCAAATGGAATATTTTTATTTGCAAAATCAACTTCTCAGATTGCATTGACTACTGATGATTTGATTGAAAATTTAGCCAAGAAATTCCTAGAAGAAACAAAAAAGCTTCTTCAAAAATAAAACTCTTGGAAGACGTTTAAAGGACTGCACAAGTAGTCAAATTTAAACATGCAGTTCTCCTCTTGTTTTTTTTTTTTGTATTATTCATTATTCTTGTGACACAGAACTGTCTTGATCTTCTTTGAACAAAAGGTGTTGCACAGGCCTTTTCTTGCTGAATGATCTACGGTGGGAACTCCCAATAGGCAAATATTAGCCATTTAAAAATGGTCACATTTGTTTCTTCTTGGACAAAATCAAAAGTATAAATCCCAAAAAAGAAAACAAGCAAACATATTGTATTTACTACAAACTGCTTATAAAATTTTGCAGTAAAGGTACTATGACAGTAAATCCACCAAAGCATGAAATACTGTCTTTACATGTACACGTAAAGACAGTAGGTACAGTTAGTCCAAATCACCAGTGGAGTAATTTAGGAGAGTCTCGTACACTTACAGACAACAATCACTGCTAACAAAAGCATCTTGTGGCTTTTTAGTACACAGAAGTGTAAACTACATAAGAGTTTGTAGGCTAAGGTTTTTCCTGACTTTTGAAGTGAGAGATCCTAAAAGGTGATTTTGAAGGAAAACTCTGAATTGTTGGGATGAGAACTTTTCAATTCCTGGAACTTTGGATGTAGTATTTGAGATAAGTAGCTGAGTGACCCTGAAATCACTTTGAACAAGTCAGCTAACATATCTTAGCTAAGACAGTCATTTAGCCTTCTGGACAAAATAAAGAATCAAATTAGCTCGATATTTTTCTTGTTTATTTGTTACTGCTGTTGTTCAGGGAGTTCTAATGGAATGTTTTGGGATGGGGGAAAAATGGTGGGAGGGCACTTTTTCCCCTGATTAAAATGTATAATTCCCCTTTATTTTCAATTCTTACCCTTGTGAATACTCTAATTTTGAATGAGAATGTTCACTGCACAAGCAGTTTTTTTTTTTTTAAACACATTATCTGTATATAATACCGAAGATGAACCATTCAACATATAGAGTACAAAACACTATGTATTTCATTTTTTTCTCTTTAAGTCTTTCCAGCAGCAACCCTTGCTTATTCCAATGATAGAAAAGACCACATCAGCAACTACTGTCTACACTTCTTTAAGATGTCACAAGCTTCTGGAAGCTCTATGCTAAAGGAGAATTTACCTCTCAAACATTAGTGATTACCTGCCAGCAATCTGACCTCTCACTTCCCATAAACCAGGCCTGCTGTTCATATAAATCAGAGCCGTTCAACTGTTAATAGAGCCAGTATTTGCCATTGGAGATCTCTTGCTTTCTCCAAAACTACCTATTTAGAGCTACTGTAAAGCAAAACCTATTGTGTCATTAGGAAGTGTATATGCACATCATGTGGCTTCATATCAAGTTTAAGCAAATATTTTGGCACTTGTGTACTTTGCAGGAGAAATGGTTACGTTGAATGCTTTGCCAATTGCCCTTAATACCTGAGAAATTAATAAAGCACTACAATTGCTATTAAGAATTGATGTTTACTTTAATATTATGATGCCAACCAAGCCTGCTTTGCTACCAGAAACACGAAGTAGCCTTGTCCAAATGGGAATGACATTTGTCATCATTTTATTTTTAATCCTTCATATATCCTGTATTACTTTTGCTCATTTAATCACCAAAGGTTGGACAATTGCCAATAGTTCTGTCCCCTCAACTAATGACATCAGCTATATAATAGAACAGACAACCACAATGTCAGAAGGTGAGTACCTTAGCCTTTTCTCAGCCAAAGTTATACAATCTTTTTACCTTTAAAAGGCAGAAAACAAATTAAGAAAAATTTTAGAGAAATGTCCAAAGAGTCGTAAGTTGCACTGTGATGGATATTGTTTTTTTTTAAACAGGTGTGAACTGAAATATTACAAGATTATGTTTTAAAAGCCAAATAATTGGGAATAACTTAATATGCATGCACACACCTTTTATAACAAAAGAGACAAAGAATGACCCAGGAAACTACAGCCTGGTGAATCTCTGCGCTTGCTCCGTGAGCCTAAAAACATCATGGAACTGATTCTCCTGGAAGAGATGTTAAGGCACATCTGAGATGAGGAAGTGAAGTGAGTTAGCCATAACAGCTTTATCAAGGGCAGACTGTGCCTGACCCTCTATAACAGGGTAGCCCTCTATAACAGAGTGGTGGCAACAATGGACAAAAGAAGGGCAACTCGTCTATCTATCTGCATTTGTTAAAGGCCTTTGACACTGTTCCATATCATATTCTTAGCTCTAAACAGGATAAAGAAGGATTTGGAGTCTGGGCTATTCAATGGATAAAGAACTGGAGAGATTTTGTTTAGATGTTAGAAGGAAACTCTTTACTCAGAGGGTGGTGATGCACTGGAACAGGTTGTCTAGAGAAGCTGTGGATGCCCCATGGCTGGAAGCATTAAAGGCCAGGCTGGATGGAGGCCTGAGCAGCCTTATCTAATACGTTGCAACTGTGTCCATGGCAGGGGGTTTGGAACTAGATGATCTTTAAGGTGCCTTTCAGCCTAAGGCATTTCACAGTTTAATGATCCTCCTTTTTTACCAAAAAACAAAAAAACCCACAACAGAAAACACCAGCTTAAATCCATCTCAAGTTTATCATTAATATATACCAAAACAGAAAAGAAATACCAAAAAACATGTCCGTCTTTCTCTAGGGAGAGAAACTTTTTCCCTGTTGAGGGTCTGTACCGACAGGCTGATAGGAGTGGAAATAAAAGGCAGAGAAAGAAAATACTTTAGAATTCCCCCAATTATGAGATGCACCTATTTAACCATAACTACAGGATAAAAATGCAGCCACATACAACTTTCTCTAATATAGCTTAGATAGCAATGCTAACTTACAGAATGGAGAAAATACTGTAGCAGAGCATCAGGACCTAGAGAAATTCTAGCTGTTTTTGCATTAAAGTCCATTTTACCAGCTTAATCGGGGATTTCTGACAAATGAAGATGCAGAGCAGAGCTGATCAAAGGTAGTCAATAGTGAGCTGAAGCAGAGAAAATATGCTTTCAGAGATAGAGTGTGGGTATATGAGCACTAGTATACACAGAGTCATGTAGTCTGAGCTTAGCAGAAGGCAGGTTAGGCAAAAAGCCTATCAGTATAAAGCTATTGATTGGGGAGAAAAAATATCACAATTTTTATGAAGTGTTACATTATCCTCTTCAGCTTTCCCCTACTCTTCCACTAGTGTACTCCAAAAGGGAGTTGCAAGCAAAATAATTTTATGTCTCCTATCAGTCACTCACATCTACATTGTCACTCACAAAATCATTGCCTTAAGTCCTGCAACTGTCTTCAGACAGTACTCCCCAAACAATTCCAAGGGTTTATTTTTGACAAAGAAGATAGTACAAGACTTGGCTGTTCATTTACAATCCCCATTCTCAATTGTTTTTTCTCCCTTGATAACAACATGGCTCTTATCGCTACTTGAGTTGAAACTAGGTTGTATTTACAATTCAACCACAAAAATCCTTAGCAGTACAGTGCTGTTCTTAAAGAAGATCAATGTGAAAGTCTGAAGCAATTTCCATTTTGATACATTTGCTTTTATTTCTGTCTTTCTTTGATGTGTTTAAATTGTTTTTCTTCTTTATTAATGAAAAAACCAACCTTCCTCAATTTGCTCTAGGGAAACTGAGCAATCTGGGACAGTAATAACATGGCCTAAGATTGAAAGTCTAATAAGATTTTTTTTTTGCTAAACCTGAAGCATACCTCAAGTAAAGTAAAAATTTCAGTGTAGTAATGAGCTTACCACAATGGAAACTTGATTTCTTTTAAGGTTTATGTTCAATGTTTATTGATTATGGAAGCAGGTTTAATTATTTTTTTAAACCATTTGTACACAGTTTAAAATTGCTGAGCTATTACACAAAGTAATTTACTGCCTTTTTTTTTTTTTTTTTTTTTTTTNAGATCGAAGGTAGCTTAAGTAATTTAAATTGTACCCATAGCAAGGCACTAGGAAACTTTGCTGCTTTCACATATGCACTTATCTGCTTAGCTGATACCAAGACAGACAAAAGCGACAGGTAATGCGGCATAAAGAATTTTTTTTTTTTTTTTTTTTTTTTTTAACCAGTACTGAGGGCATGAAGAGGTGGTAAAGATGAGTACCAAACACCTTGTCATTTAATTTTATTGGGAAAATCCTGCTGGCATTTGGTCAGATTGCAACTGCAATATTCTATTATGAAGACAATTCAAATGAGCATCCTGATATTCTGCTGATAGAAACAGAAAGCAAATAAGGCAAATGCAGGAATGGATGATCTACAATCCAATGATACTTACCACCCAAACACAACCACTAAGCCACTTCTCTGAGAATGTCTGTCAAGTTATGGATTAAAAGATACAGATATTTCAAGAGATAATAAAGATAATATATGTTGGAGAACTATTTTCTGCTCCTCTATTTTCGACAAAGAATAAAAATAAAGTACTGGGCAGCAACTTTCGGAATAGATGTTTCATTGCTGGTACTGTATTTAGAAATGTTGTCTGCACAAATTTATCATGAAAAAATATTCATATTCATTTATAATAGGATCAGGACTGTCTCACAAACTCTTGACTCTTCCAATTTGGATATCACAGTTAGAAGTCTATCTGCTAGGATTTAATACATCTCTAGCTGGGGCACTGACTACCATTTGTAGGCCATACTAGGTTTTTGTTAACCAAGTTCTTTCTGCTATTGAAGCTGTGGCCAGTAGATGCTCTACCTACACAAGAACGAAATGACTGTCAGCAGAATGGTACAAAAGTTGTTACTCTAACAAAACCAAGGAGGGGATTGAAGTGCAATTGGTGCCTTATGAAAAAATAAGGCCTTATGATGGGAATGAAAACTGAATTTCTCGATCAGAACATTTATAGAATCTAATACACATTTACTTTGAATATTATAGAGAAAAGACTCTGAAACCATGTACATCATGTTTCAGAATCTAAGTCCCTGGTACGTCATGTTTAACAGCGATTAATGGCTCTTCAAACAGAATGTGTTATAACTCTGCAGGCTATGAACTTGAATAAGACCATCAATAAGCTTGAGCCCTTTCTTTACAAGAATTGGTGTTTCCAAACTGCAGCTATTCTAGTACTAATATATTTGGAGTTACAGCTCTGACATACGTGCTATCAGAAGGCAATGATCACAGTCAATGTAAATTTTTAAAAGTACCACTTTTCTTGAAGAGAAAGTCTTGCTTTGGAAAATTTCTAACTTCAGGAAAAAATGTAAACAGTCTGGTTCAATACTTTGTACTGATCTTGTATAGAAGTCATAGAAACGTTGAAAAAATATTTTACAAGTAAAATTATTAGCATTAAAAAAATCCTCTGAAACTGTTGAAGCCTTGCTTCTTAAGTCAAAATGCATTAGTGATTGGGGATTTTGATAAAGCTAACATATTTGCATCTGACTGAAACAGCTTTTTTACTAAACATACAATGATGTTTTTCACCTTTAAAAATAATAGTTTGGTAAATCATTGATGCAGTAAAACTAGTATTTTTAATGAAACCGTTCTGTTATTGCAACAGAAAAACTGTTCTCTAAGAGAAATTTCCTTTGAAAACTCTTCATTAAATCTAAGTAAACTATAAAATTATAAATAATACAGAGGTCTTGCCATCATGCAAGCAATTGCATTTGTACATAAAATTTTTGTGAGCCACTGGGTCTTAATTCAAAATTTGATGAAATATTTAGCATCCTTTAGAAATAGTAAGATCTCTTAAAATATTAAGCCTTTTAATATATTTATTTTGAAAGGGTACAGGAGTTGCATGAAAAGAGGAGAGTTCAGAAGTTCTGCTACTACTTTTCTAAATGTTTTTATGCCAAAGTCTATTAACATTTTCAGTGAATAGTGAATAATAATCTTAAACATATCCAAAAAAGCCTGAGCTACCTTACTGTTTGGAAAAAGATTCTATACACACAATTGTTATCTATCACCCAGTTAATATATTGCCATGTATGTGGCAGTGGAAATTTTTTTGGAGTGTTATCAGTCTTTACCAGACTCAATGGTTTTAAAGCAAAAGACTACAGAAATTTTTGGCAATACTCTGTAGAATTTGTAGGACTAATGTTAATTAGAAGAGAGTATGCCTGAACATGTTAAGAAGTGTAAGCTTCTGCTCAAAAATTCAACCCAGCAACAGAATGATATATTAGAAGCAGAAACTAACTTTTCTCTGACTGAATCTCAACTAACTACTATACATATGAAGTAAAGTTACTTCAAAATGTTTCTTTCACTTTCTTTGAAGAGGTGCAGAGGAGCAGATAAAGTGTCATACTGGAGGGATGTTTGCATCAGGTCTCTACAGAGTGTTTTCAAGAGAAAGCGTTTAACAACACAGGAAAAAAACCTCAATTGCAGAAATCAAATCAAGCCATCAAAAAAAAAAAAATCTAGGGCAGCCATAAACAGGATAGGACTTCACAGGTTCTTTGTGTATGTTCCATGTTTTTTATTCAGGTATGTTGCAAAATCAAATACATCATAAAATACTTCTTGTAGTGTTATAAAACAAACTTTACTCTCAGAGACCCTTTACAAGTATTCCACGGCTCACAAAGAAACATTTGTATCATATTGTACTCTCATAATTTCATAGAAATTATCCTCAGAAGTTAGCTTTCCCGAAGTTAAAAGAATCGTTATTCCAGTCTACAAAATATAACTGCGTTCATTGTCACTACTAATAACTTCAAGCTACAAATCAACCTCAGTTTTCAAGATACTGTGATTGGCACCAAAAAGATAGTTTTACATAAAACTCACTAGTAAGCACTCATCTATCCAAACATGCCAAAGAAAAATACTGCCACAAACTTCTTGAAGACTCTTGGCATTCAGAAACTTTCTTTCATGTTTCCCTTATTACAAGGGTTTTCCACTGGAATTTTTTTTTTTGATTGATGTTTGTCACCAGCTCATAAATTCACAATGAGTTTTAATAAAAGTATCTTACTGCTTCTTGGATATCCTGAAAAGAATCTGTTTCATTACAAGTTACCAACAATCAGAGAATATTCTCAACCTCAAATGATATTTTTGCATACTATTGCATAGATGTTCTGAACAGATCAAATTTGTTTTAGTTTACAATGTACTTATTAAAAGGATTTCTGTAGCAGTTAAATATTCAGTATTGACTTGTTTCATCTGAACATTCAAGGAAAGAAATTAAAATCTAGTTCCCATTTGGTCTGATTTTTTCCTGCTTTACGATATGTAATGCATATGGACTCCTAAATAATTCCAACTGCAGTAATTTAATATCATAATTAATAATGGAAAGATAAGAATTTCTCATACTCTAATCAAATATCTTAATTTGCTTCAGCTGATGGGCTGAATTTCAAAAAGTAACTTTTTGTACGGTATGTAAAGTTAGCAAAGATTAGACAAATTAGACAAACTCTAAGACTCTACTAAAATAAAAAATGGATCTGAGCAACTTGATGACCGATACTGAGTTCTAGAGTTCTCCACAAAATACATCTTTTAATGTCTAAAATAAATCTAAAATAAATTTCACTGGCAACAATACTTATACCAAAAAACAAAAGCCAAACTGGTTTCTTTTTGTCTGCAAACAAATCATAACACAGAATCGTAGAATCACACAGTTGGAAAGGACTTACAAGATCATCTAGTCCAACCGTCCTCCCATAACCACTGCTACCACAAGTCACTAAACCAGATCTCGTAGCTCCTCATCCAGACAAAAAAATAATTCTCCCCATCAGGAAATCAAACCACAGTCTCCCATGTGACAGGCAGAGATAATTACCACTATATGGTTGAAGAAACTCACAGCATTTACTTGAAAATCCCTGATGAGATTGTGGACAAGTTTGTGTTCCCAGTTTCAAACTATATTCACAAATGAGGAAAGCAGATTACCAAGAATCTTCCTTTAGTCATTGAAGGAGTTTCAGGGCTCTAGGTCATCTAAGTATACAGGGTGGGATCAACATCCAAAGGAACTTGTTCTCTACTTAGTACAGACATGTGAGAGGGATATCAATAATCCATGTTTCATTTAAGGAAAACTGGTATGGGGAGGAGGACAGGCTTTGTCTTGAGACAAATTACATTCCTACAGATGCAACTGGATATGCTGTAGCAGGTTCAGGTTCAAATATCACAACTATTAGAATCATAGAATCACCAAGGATGGAAAAGACCTTGAGATAATCCAGTCAAGCTTTCCACCTACAACCAATATTTCCCCACTAAACCACATCCCTTAGTACAACATCCAAACATTTTTTGAACACCTCCAGGGATGGTGACTCAACCATCTCCTTGGGCAGAAAGCTCCAGGACCTAATCACTCAAAGAAGAAATTTCTCCTAACATCCAACCTCAATCTCCCCTGTGGCCATTCCTTCTAGTCCTATCACTAGTTAAACAGGAGAAGAGGTTGACATCTACCTCACCACAATCTCCTTTCAGGTAGTTATATAGAGCCATAAGGTCTCCCCTGAGCCTCTTTTAGACTCTAGAATCCCAGTTCCCTCAGTTGCTCCTCATAAGACTTGAGCTCCACACCTCTCATCAGGTTCACTGACCTTCTCTGGATGCTCACTAGGGCCTCAATGTCTTTCTTGTAATGAGGGGCCCATAACTGAACACAGTACACAAGGTGAGGCCTCACCAGAGCTGAGTACAGAGTGACAATTGCCAATATTACTAGCTAAAACTTCTGAGTTCATCTGTGGATCCCAGCTTGTACTTACTGACAAGTCTCTCTCTGCCCTATATTTCCCTGTTTTATGTTTGTTCCAGTGAATGATGTCACGTTTTGCCAGAGCCACCACCTCACCCTGTCACATCTTTCAGGAAGCTTATTAACAAACCACTGTTATCTTAAATCCTTCAGCCATAGTAGTCTCTCCCCTGCTGCAGCATCAAAATTTCTCTTTGCCATTTCCAAGTAAACTCAAGCCTCTTCCATATTCCTTAAATTTTTTCTTACTGAAACATCTGTTTCTTCCATCAATGCCTTTACCATTTCTTGCACTTTGCATATCACAATATTTACTCTGTTCACTTCCACTCAAACTTGGTGTTCTCCAAATTAAATCAAAGGGAAAATTTCATTAAAGTAAACGTCAAAATACAGTTAGAACTTCAGGGAACAGTAGATCAACTATTCTCTGTAGATATTTTGCTAGCCTATTCACCTAAGAATTTTCATGTTCCTAAGTTTTATGTCAATGAAAACAATATAAACTTGGAAAGGAAGGCTATGGATCATTTGTGAAAAAGCTCACATAAATGAAAATAGTAAAAGTATGAATAATTAATCTGTGCAATCCAGAAGCATGGGGGGCTATGGTAAAGTGCCTATCTTGAATATTTGGTGTCTGGACAGCAGACATTCAGATCATCTACAGGAAACAAACCACATAGCTCACCTACAAAATCTCATGCACATCAAGTTGATTTTCGGAAACAAGCTTAGAAAAGTGAGAGTGGCATGGATTTCAGAAATGCTAGTAAATTAAAATAAATCCAATATCAGAGACGAAAACAAGAACCTACACCAAGCTAAGTCATATTTCTTTAAGTGCTTCACAAGCCTGCAAGAAATAATGCCTGACATAAATGGGAAAAACTAAAACAGAATATAATAGAAGCTTTAAAAACTGTTCCTGGATATATATTTATAGCAAACATCCATGTCATGTTAAGTATAAGTGAGATCCAGAAAATATGTTCCTATTACAAAATCAAAAGTATGACATTTTCAATTATCTTGTTATCATTGTATACAAAAGCTTTAATCACAAATGTCCCATTCCCTGAAGTACTATGAACACATCCACAATAAAAAGTCAGCTACATACTACTGAATGAAACATCTGTAGGCATATCTACTGGTAAAGTTAAATTAATGTTATGTTGTAATCATAATTAAATTTATATTCAATTCCGTGCATACAGGAAAATCAGGTTTTTTTTTTTTTTTTTAAATGCATAGAGATTCTACTTTCAGTCACTACCTGACGTAAGATAATTAGGTTTACAAATCAATACTGATATATCAAATATCATTCTATCTATTCAGGTTGTTCTTCCTATTTGGAAGATGTGGAAACTGCAAAGGTATGAGGAACACAATAACACAAGTTGACAGAGCAACTTCACAGCTACAAAATATTATTTTTCAACGTAGTCACTTCCAGTAGCTGTGCATTTTCACCAGTGATGAACAAAAGCCTGTAGGGCACACTTGTAGAAACCTGTACCAGTGGAGATGACCCACAGTCACCACTGTGGAAACGCACCACCTATTGCCTCACTGTGCTCACATCCTCTGTTTTGTCTCCATAGACATTCAGTAAGCCTCGATGAATATCAAGGGGTGCAATTTTTTCCAAGTAGACAAAATGACACGTCATCTCTTCATGCATACTTCCATGTGTTGTTTTGTCAGACTGTTTCTCTGTTGCCATCTGTTGCACAGCAACAAAATGTAATGGAATATTGGTGAGATTGTTCTACTGCCATAGCATCAGCATCTGTCTCTGACATCGTGGAACAAACCAATAAAATAGGAGGCATTATTTTTGGAGTCATCATCATATAAGTATATACTGTATATTAATCCGTTTTTCTAAATATTCAGTATATAAACACAATACTGTGAATATGATTGTGTTACACGCAGTAGCAATAGAACCAAATCTGACACTAGGCATTGTAAACCTTTTAGATTAAGAGAATCAACAAGCAAATGAATCTAAACTACGTTCATGAAAACAAATTAATTTTCTGCAATCTAAATCATGATGTATTGGGTATTCTTTTATTATTGTAATAATAAATACATTATTGTATTTAAAGTGTGAGGAATTAAACATAATAGCTGTCTAAATTAAAAATTACCAAAAGGTAGCAACACATACACTTAACAGAAATCTCCAACATTGAGAAAAACACTAGATAAAATGTACTGAAAAAGTTGGAATCAGACATCATTCATTTGAAGTATATTTGAATCATATTGACTTCTTGATAAAGATGTTCCAACTCATAGGTAATGGATATTCTGTATGGTGACAGCATATGTAGGATAGATTATTATTTTACAGAAGCAGACAGTCATTATTAGTACTTTTCTTCAATTCAGAATGAAAACTGAAAAATGTTCATTATGCAGATTAATTACCCTGATTTTTCTTATGACTTGTAAAGACTGTAGATCAGTGCTCATACATGCACAAACTCAAGCTCTGCCATTTGAATATTCAGGTTTACACCATGAAATTGTGAAAAGAAATAGCAAGGAGGTGTAGTATGCAGAGCCTTTCAACATCAGCCTAGTGCCTGTTTTTTTTTTTTTTAAACATTGGATGTTAATGATTTGATGTAGAGGAAAGTCCAGAAGCAGTAGGATTTACTGACAGCAGGAAATAGGAAAAGAATCATCTGCAAATGCACAGAAGCAAAGCAAACAAACTAATTTCCATAGATTAACCTTGAGAGGTTCATCCATCTCAGCAGAGAGAAATGCAAAGTAATTAGGCTAGGATTCATATAATCAGACACCACCAGGCAAGAGTCACAATATTGAGCAGATGTGAGCTTTCAACAAATGCAACGGTAGGTTTGAGGAGACTAACATATGAAGAGCCAGAGTAATTCTCAGCATTGAGTGATGGAAGGTATGGACTGTACTTCTGCACAACTGCAAACTTCATTTTCTTTTGCAGCTCATGTTAAATCTTAAATTCTTATAAATATAAAACTACTTATCTGCACTGTATTGAAGATACTGTGTAAAGCTGTGTAAGCTACCAGAAAATCCTGGTAGGGAGAGAAAAATTAGCAGTTCAGCGACCAAAATCTCTGGGAACATTATGATCAGAATTTTTAGATTGCACTTTCTTTCCTACCATGAGCAGAAAAGAAACAGGCACTGAGTTCTTCCGTGCAACAGATACAGCTACAGTGGCAGTACATCAAGGCAAACCGAATAAGAATTGTGGTTGATTTGAAGAAAGGGACTGAGATGTTATTTTTCATAATGAGAAGATTACATTGTTATGAGCCAGATTGTTTGATCTGCAGTCTCCTGGTGGTTCTGTGAACTGGATTATACACATAAATTTTACTGTAGTTCTGGACATTCTTTCTCTGTTTGAGGGGTAGAATATTATTATCAATTACTATTAAAATGACCAGGATTTTAATGCCAACTGTTTAAAATGAAAACCATAGATTTCACAGAAAATAACTGACCTGAGAAGTAGCTTTGAAAACACCAACAAGGACTGCTCTGAAAGTAATGCCTCCTATTTTATTATATAGGCCCATGATTGCAGCAGCACACAGGCTCTTCATTGCTATCAAAAATACATGGCTACTAGTGGTAACTATATTGAAAAACAGTATTTTGTACCAGAGAATTTACTCTGTCAGTGTTACTGTATTCTTTCTATCTGTTGTAGTACTTCCACGGAAAGAAAAGGTGTTATTTTTGGAGCCATTTACTTACTATAACAATGGTGACTGATAAACAGATGCGGTTCACACTGTTGAACACTTAATTAAACACACTGCAAAGAAACTCTACACATGCTTTATGATGAATAGCACAAAATTGGAAATGAATAAAACACATTTGTCTGAACACTACAAAAAGTTATTTGCAGAGATTCAAGTTATTTCTATGTTTCTCAGATGGTTACATTACTGTTATTAATTATTAATATTCATATGGTCTTCACGTTATACCAGAAAGTTCACATTAGAATAGTTCTGTTGGAATGGATCTACAAAGACTGAGTGAAGTTGTTAAGATGCCTCTAATAAGTCTAATCCTAGCATTGATGAAATCTTGTCAGAGCACTTTATTAAAAGTGAATCTTTTTAATAGCTATTTGTCCTTCATTCAATTGATTATGGGGGAGAAACAAGAGGACATTGATAAATTTGACACAATTAGTAGAAAACAATTTAACTACAATTTAGAGAAAATGTTTGAAAAAAGCAGTTCTTTTCATGAGAGAAGAAGTTAATAATCATTTCCATCTAGCTTTAATTTAAACTACAATTAGAAGTCTTAGAGGAATCTTAGCCATTAGATTCAGTATTTGTAAGTCCATTCCAAATGAGCAATTCTAATATTCATAGTCTCATATTTTTGACTGAAAAAAATGATATTGAGTAACAGAATACTATGCCATTATAACCAAACTCGTACCCAGCCATGTGGGCACAGCATGACTCTAGCATTAACTTTCACTAATTGTTCTGAAAGTAGGAGATAAAAAACACTGCTCAAATTGTTGATCTATGTAATCAGAGATGGAGCTGGGAGATCCGAGGAGAAACAGCCAGCTGCATCATCAATTCAGAAGTACTTTTAAAGCTTCTAGTGGTAAAAGAGTGAGCCAAAGCTTTAATAAAATTTGACTTGTGCCGTATTCATTTCCTCTATGACAAATGTTCAGACTCATCTGGAAGCAGTGTGACACAGCAGAAGGATAAGGCAATGACACAAATCATTTAAAAAAAGTGAACCTATATTTTTAGGAGACCTTGTAGATAAAGAAAAGGAATTCTTGTAAATAGAAACAAATAATATTATGATTTTCTTAATTTAAAGATTTAAGAGAAATTCAGCTGAAATTCCTTATTATTAAGGGGCAACAAGCAATACAGTTCATTATCAGATTCTGCTTTTCTTTTTTTAAGGTGTTGTTTTCTCTCTGCATTGGACTGTATGGACAACTCTTAGTACTGTGCATGTGCATGTATTACTGGAAGTACATGTTCATCCTTGCGTCTGATGGACCTGAGAACATGAAGCCATAGCAGCCTCGCATCTGTGAAGCTGGGACAGAAGGTGTCCACCTGTGTCCTGAATTCCACCACATGTGACATTGCCTAACACATGACCACTGTTTCTTAATTGAGATGCCCATACTGGGGACTTTGGAATCATAGACTACACAAAGTTAAAAAGACCCACGAGGAACACTGAGCCAAATTCCTGCCTCCACACAGGCTATTGTTTAGTCTCATATGGTTGGTGGTTGCCCAGCCCTCCAATTTGGCAAGATCTCACTGCAAGGCCTCTTCACACTCAAGGGAATCAATAGCTCCCTCTCAATTTTTGTAGATTTTTCAAATCTACAAATTAATATACCTTCAAGTCCTGAATCCCAGTCATTCATGAAAACATTAAAGACAGCCAGCCTTAAAATGGAGCCCTGCAGAACTCTATTAGTAATTGACTGTCAGCATGGTTACCTCATTTACTATAACCCTCTGATCCTGCCTGTACAGCTATTTACTTCAGTGAACTCAGTGCTCTAGCTTATTCTAGAAATGGAGCAGAGTGCTTTTAAAGTCTTCTGTCCTGAACCTTATTTTATTTCTGTATTTTGGTAACTCCTCCAGACAGCATAGTTCTCTTCAGCTTCAGCTGGTGTGGCAACTAAAGACTTACTCACAGCTATAAAAAATAATCCTCAGTTACTCCATTGAATTAACCTCTTCTCAGATGTCTCCAATAGCCTTTTTTTTTTTTTTCATTAATATTTTCACTTTCTCCTAAATTTCTGAATAGCACTACTGCATTTTTATTTCAGTCCAGCTTTAATCATTTGCATTCAGATAAACGATACAGATGGTATCATTAATAAGCTTACTGTGATCACAGGATGCCAGGTACAGGGATCAAAGACATTACTGTGACATAAATGTGAGTAGAACTTATTCTCAACATTGAAAATCAGCTGTGAGTTTGTCAACCTGTAAAACAGAATACTTAGTCTTAACCTAACCTGAAGTTGTTCCTATTTATATATTCCTATTTATAACTGGAAATATTAGTAAGTGAAAATTACATCCCAAGAAATGTATGCATAGTATCAAAAAATACAGTATTAAGGAAGATGAATGAAGTTCTGATTCCAGTGAAGCATGTTAAACACTTCAACAAGATTTTAATTTCACTCCAGAAAATTGTATCTAAGTAACAATGATCCTCTATCCCATTTTTTCCTTCCAGATTGGAAAACAAATGAACATATTCAGGAAGCAGTAGTAAAAACTGGAAGAACTTTGAATTATCTTTTACAGTAAATCATGGGGAAAGTTTTCCTTTTAAAATTGAAAGCTACTGAAATCTAGCAAAGCACTATTCATTTCTAATTGCTGTCTAGATTATACATCAAATATTCTGTCTAGAAAGATTGCTTCTTTTTCCCTTGAAGGGGCTATAATTTTTTCTTCTGAGGACCTAATTAGAATGAAAAAAATACTTTTTTTATTGCAATACATTTTATTTTATTATAAGCCCAGAGAATTAATATGTGTTTTTATTCAAATTGAAGTAGTTAAGTACCAGTAAAACAAATTCTGAACAGTGATGCAAGACGTCATTAAACAGTAACCGACCTCTCTGGCATTCTTTTTCAAAAATTTGTTGCAGTCTCTGTGTACAACATAGCACTTCTCTAAAGGTGACAACCGACCATGCTGTACAGCTACCTCAAGAAGTCATGCTGTTCCTCTGCTTTTTATCTGAACCTTTTTTGGCACTTGTGTTGGCTCTTTTTTTTTTTTTTAATGCCAGAAAGAAACAAAGTCAGCTCTTTGTGCCTCCTGTCCAGCTGTGGAGTTAGAAGATACTCATATTTCTCATGCTTTGTGAATGCTGTATGCTAGAGGTTGTTTTTCTACCCCCACTCCAAAATTCTGTTGAAGAAGTGTTAGGAAGGTTATGTATTTTGTCAGAAGAAATAATTGGATTACTTTTGCTATATCTTTTATTCCACATATCAAAGGAAAAAAAAAAAAAGGCCTTTTTATAAGCACACAAACAGTGTCTTTTATAAAAGACTCAAAACAGGATTTAGCCTACATGGTCATGAGTCAAACTTGTAGAGTTTTATTACACTTTCTCCTCTTAAGAAGCATTTAAACATTCTGGTCTCCAAAGAAAAGCCAAAGAAATATACCAGCTATCAACCCTAATTTATCTACTGACTTCAACATTTAGAATGTATCCATAGGAGTAAAAAGATGGTTACATGTTATGTGTAAAGAAAAGGATATGTCTGCATCTGTACTGGAAACATTTTGGACAAGAAAAAATGCAAGACACTAATAAAATTATTAAATATAGCTTAAAAAAATGTTGCAGAATACTCTAAAAGAGAAACTGATATGGAATATCTATGTCTTTACAAAGAATTACTCTTGAAGTTTGTATAATCAACAAATATACAGAGAGGTGTGGTTAGGTCGGTATCCACAGATAGTATAACTAGAAAGAATATAATTGAAAATAGATGAAAAATACTCACACATGTTATAGGCTCACAGGAAAAATCCCTAGAGAAGCAACCTCCAGAAAGAGAGCCTTCCCCAGGAGCAGTCAGCCCTTAAATGTGGTCTAGGACAGGTGGAGACAGGCTCCACCCCTTCTGGTCACACAGCTGAATTGCGTTCACCTGTGCTCCCACGGCTGACTCAGTGCTTGCCTCAGGTGATCAATCAGAGGTTCAGGCCATGACTGAACAGTTCCCATACAAAGTTATCCAAGTATTGGCCAGTAGTAGCCTTACTTGGTACTCCATAGCATCACTGCAGACTTATGGAAGCAACAAAGATTCCTACTAGATGGTAGTGCCACCATTAGTTGTTGATCTTCCACCTTAAAATTCACTTTATAGTTACGCTGACATTTACATCTTCCATTATATAATTAAAACATTTAAATAAATTATGAAGGCTGCTCCAAAAATAATGCCCCTTATTTTATTCTGCCAGCTCACAAGGTCATAGTCAGATGCACGTGTTTTATACCAATACAGGTTGAAATTTCCAGCCAATTTTTCATTACATTTTGTTGCCATGCAACAGATAGCAGCAGAAGGGCAGACTGACGAAGTTGTATCTGACATGGAAGTGTATATGAAGAACAGGTGTGCCACTGAATTCCTCCGTGTGGGGGAAATTGCACCCATTAACATTAATTGATGCTTGTTGAACGCTCATGGAGATCAAACAATGGAAACAGTGGATGTGGGTGAGTGGTGTGTTTCAGCCGAGGTAACAGCTAGACACTCCTGCCAGTATT
>PPHD01000288.1:0-13330 GCA_002909625.1 Bambusicola thoracicus | reverse complement strand
CCCCCCCCCCCCCCCCAAAAAAATAGCAGGCTCTTCTTCATTGCACCTGAAAAACAAATGGCTACTGGTGGTGACTATGTTGAAAAATAACATTTTGTAGCTGAGAAGTTGCTCTATCAAAGTGGTACTGTGCTCTTGTTCATTGAAATAAATACAAGGCATTACTTTTGGAGCAACCTACATGCAAGCTTACAGACCTTACTACCGGAATTAACAAATACAGAAATGTTCATACTATGGAGAAGAATTTTACAGTAGCACTGCATTTGGAGCCAAGTAGATCTTAAAGTAAAGTATGTAGATATTTGCATGACTGAAAATACTAGGAAACACAGAAATCATGACAATAATTGAATATATATAAACAGAAAACCTTCACATTGAGTCAATTCAAGATTAAAGTGCGCTTTCCTATCATGGCCTGAGTTGTCATGCAGGGACTTGGCATTCTTTTCTTTGGTAGGTTCCTTGGTCCTTGACTCAGCATACATTTTTGTCAGAGAGAGAAAAAGAAGCTATAATTTAGAAAAAAAGTAATCCCAGAACACTCATGGGAATAAAATGGTTCAAGCCATAATTTTCAAGAGAGACTTCACCATAAGAAGAGGGTGAGGTTTTTTATTAAATAGTTTGAAACTAAAAATTAAAGACAGTTGAGTACATGGAAATATTTCATTTCCCATCCAGCTGCTTCCAGACAATTGGTTTTAATTTTCAATCAATCTTAGAAAGAGTAACAACCCTCTTGCCTATATGAAACAATAATTTCTGTTGTGGAATCATTTCAAGAGACAGTCTTATCCTGTGCTGGTGGATATCAGCAACATGTTATGTAGTTTGTCTAATTTTAATTTTTTTTCTGCCATTACCATCATCCTGTGTATACATTTGCTATCCTGCTTTGCCATATTTTTAGGAGGAACCTGGAGATTCTGTGGCCTCTAGCATAACATTCATAAATGTTTTTCAAGTTGTATTTTCTTCCTGAAGAATTCCTATTTATGGCCTATTATTTCTCTCAAACAATCCACATTAATTTGTATTTTCATAGAATCATATTAGTCCCCTCATACTACACAGGCTTTCAATATCTCTGGGCTGCTGCTTCTACATTGTTTGGTGCTTGACAGTCTGGAAGCAGGGGAGATCAAAAGAGCAACATGCAAGGAGATAATACCAGTGATAAAAACTAAATCTAATTAAAGATGTGGAAATACCTGGAATTTCTTTTTATTGTGTTCTTTATATCACTTGTAGTTTCCTCCTAATTTGGAGGCATTACTTTCAGAGCACACTGCAGGTTTTTGAGATAAGAATTGTAGAATTAGCTAAAACAGCAAGAATTATAACAGCAAAGCCAAATACACAATAATCAAGTATTATTGGACACTGCTGTTATTATATAGAGAAACTACTTAACATGAGCTTAACCTAAATATGTTTTCTGGGTTATACGCGCTACTTATTTCACCAGTCCCTTCCTACTTTTTTTCCCTCCTTCAATTTCCTGCCACAAAGAAAAATAGAAAACGTCTTTTTTCTCCATTAAATGACAAAGAATATTTGGGTCTTGCAGTCAGACATAGTTGTAGCCTAGGAAAATTTAATACATAACTATGAAAGACCAGTGCAGCAATTTGTACCGAATAGCACAGAATTATACAACACTGAGGAGAAATAGGGTGTCGGTGTCTTGGTTAAGGTTTTTGTGTGCACTTTTTATTATTTTCTTGCAAAGGAACTCTTCTCCCTTACACCACCAGGCACATGTTATGGTATGAAAGAGAAGATTTTTTTTGGTTCAGTGAATATTTTCCATAATTCAGTATTTTCAATGCAACTCAATTTACAAGCTTGTAACATTTAGCATTTAAAGTTTTACTAAGCTTAAGGTTAAATAGTTATACAAAAATGCGTTTTGCCCTAAGACAGGAAAGAATCCCTACTCACGGCCCTCCCAGACTGATCCTAAAATTTCTATTTATTATTATGGTAAATACCAGTTTTCCAGATGGCTATCGTTTTAAGGAGCAACAAAAAACACAGATCCTAAAAACTAACAGACTCTATGATTATTGTTTAAAATTTCTGTGAGGATGTTACAGACATTTAAGTTGGATAATCAGAGGGGAGTTCTGACTGGCCTTGGAAACTCCTCTGTAGCTCTCTGGCAGCTTATGCAAATAATTCCAGTTATCTCTCTTACTGTCATACAGCATTGATGCCCCTCTGATTTCCTGTCATATGGAACACTAGGTAAACAACATGTAAGACAATACTGTAAATTATTTTATGAAGGTCTTAAAATACTTTGTTTTGTATTTTTTGCGTTCCTAGAAATGTTAAATATTGTAAAATGTTTTCAAGTTAAAAAATATTATAGCCCCATGTATCACGGAAAAGGGTGGAAAATAATTCAGTTTTCAGGAAATAGGATGAAAAACATATTCTGAAGCATTCCAAAGCCAGAAGGTGAAAGAAACACACAGTTTATTGTTTCATCAAGAATTCATGACATTGCATCAAATTTCCTTAATTTTCATAGTTATTTCACAACCTCTCAGCACTTTGAGGTGGAAATCCTGAAGACTTAGGAGATAAATATTATATGTATATGTAAATATTTTGAATATTTATTTCCAATTGAAAATACAAAATAATATGCATGTTCATAGAAAATCAAAGGGGAAGACTGATTAATTTTTCATTTCTCCTCATGCTGCCTCAAGGATTTCCTACTACATCTTTAGTTTGTGAGCAACTTGAAACAGCTATGACAGAAAGATTGTTACTTGAGCTTTTTTTATCCTCCCAGCCCCCTAGCTAATATTAAGCCTTGAGGAAGGATCATCACCCTCAAGCATAACTAAATACATTAGTAGGTTTTCAACCAGGGTTTTTATTTTTTTTTTCAGTCTCAAATGTGGTCCTTGCCCAATACGTGGATGTAATATAAGAAAGTAGAAAGGAATGTTTACAACTCAGATTCACAGGTGCACCCTGCAACCTACTGAAGGAAACCCCGATGTTTTGCATAGGCTCTGTAGCTCTTGTCAGCATTACCATGGCATTTATGTCATTCTATCATCTTGCTACACCTTCTTTGTTATCACCCTTCTTCTTAACTGTTTCTTTCTCTGCTTCCTACTTCAAAAGACGACCTTTTTTCCCCAGCTGAAACCTAGAATGCAGTGTAACTTCCTTAGAGTCTTCCTTATTTGCCCAAGAAGGCCAGCAAAAAGTAGTCAACAATTCCTGTGCACTGCAAACATTTGTAAATAAATTGCTTACAGATTATCACCAGCTGGAGTCAGCCTTCATATGTTCATAACTATGTAAGTTTACATTTCTGTCAGCTTGGAAGGCCAAGTCATGTTTACCTGCTTTCATTTTTCAAATGATACATGTACTTTTGTGCACTTGACCAATTTTATTGCTTTTAATTATTGCAGTTTCTCTCTTGTATTTAATTGTCTATATACTTTATGTCAATAAAATGAATTTGTGTCTCACAGAATGTAGTTAGGCTAAATTCTTGCCTTCTTGATTTCTTAGTTTGCTTCTTTCTGTGGGTGTCCTGTTAATGAGGCTTGAATAGGAAAAAACATGCTCCCTGTGTCTGATTACAGCTTCTTATGAAAGAGAAGATTTATAATTTTGTTTTCTTAGACTGCTTTTATAAAGACTAACCATAATAGTGAAGTGGTTGCAAAAACCTGTCTCTGCCCAGGCTTATAACAAATCAATCTTTTTTATTCATAATGATTGTTACATTTCTGGAGAGCATGGAACGCTGCTATTAATACTTCCTACAATATGTTGTGCATAGAAAGACTTACATTGTCTTTTCCATAAATAGACTAGGACTAATGAAATCAGTAGTGCTTTTTTTCCCTACGCACCTTTTTCAATTATAGTTGAAGAGTTAAGTGGAAATCTTTCATTTTTAAAGTGAAGTCTATTCTTATTTTATAGAAAGAATTTGATTTCCTGGAAAGTAGATCACTGTATTTTCAAGTTGATCTTCTCAAAGTGCGTGATTTAAAATGGAGAATAGCTTTTGAAAACAAAGGTGGACCTTCTGTCTACTAAAACAAAGAGGTTAGGGATACTTAAGAGAAAAATCTTTTGAAGAGAGATTCTCTGCTCATGCAAGAGATACATAGCACAAGGCAGGTCCTAGTCTTCAAGACCTGACTGCAGCATGTTGCGATTCTTTAAGAGTCCATGTGAAATTCTTTTCTAGAAAGAGAAAGTAATGTATGGGCAGGGACATCTTGTCTCATTCTCATATGAATTTAAAATGTACCAGGATTACATGGGCCTAAAAACTAAGAGGTACTTCTGGACCCTGTACTCTAAATATAGGTAAAAGTGTCACTTAACCATTCTTCACCTCCATCTCTCTATTTGTCTAAGATACCACAGACAATAGCAAAGCATTATTTAGGAGAAGTGAATGAGTTGCTCAGGCTATGTCCTTTTGATTCTAAAGTTACGATCTTATGCCCACATGGAAGAAAAGATAGAGAATAAGTGGCATGAAGATATGTTGATTTGTAAACATCCAATATATGGCTGTTCTGGACTGTAAAATGTTCCTGTTAAAGGAGGCAGAATAAAGAAATTAAGAAGTCATAGGGCACTCTCAGTGCCTTATGGCCCTTAATTACTACATGAAACCTCAAAGTCAATGTAACTGATGGTATTTACTATTCTTTGGATTGGAAAAAGAATCCAACATCAGCTGGAGAGCTAAGGGTAGCTCTCCCCACTTATGGGTCTTCCAGGGGAATTATAATCTTCTAATATTTTAACGTTGGTGGTGCATAAAATAAAGATCTGAGTTGAGAAAGAGGAAGGATAATTTAACAAGTAGAAGCACTGAGAAGGGTGCATAAAAAGATGAAAAACAAACGTGGAGTATATTTATGTAGTCTCTTTGATGATGCCTCATTCCACATGTTAATTCAAAAACAAAGACTCTGAGAACTCCTCTCTTCCAATCAAATCTAATAAAAAGTTAGTAGGTATTCTTTCTTTCATCTTTGCAAGGTAAGCACTTATCAATCTGCTCCACACTAAAAATATACTCATGGTGATTGAGAGAAAAGATCTATTGGTATAGATTAAATTTCTTTACCTGTAATTCTTGCCGGCACTTCAGTTAAAGAAAATGGAGAGGAACTCTGTCTGAGTAGCAAAAGGACAAGGAGTAATGGCTTTAAATTAAGAGAGGGTAGATTTAAATTAAATATTGCCTAGAGAAGCTGTGGGCAATGTGCAGGTGAATCCTGAAGGTGTTCAAGGCCAGGCTGGATGGGGCCCTGAACAACCCAATCCACTGGCAGATGTCCATGTCCATGGTAGTGGGCAGGGGGCTGTAAAATTAGATGGTCATACAGGTCCCTTTCAACCCAAATCATTCTTTGAAAAACTATACAAAGAAACCTGTATTTCCTTTGATACATCACTAGCACGGCAGTGTATCTCAAAAGTTCATAAAATAATGTTAATACAGGTTGTGCAGAGAGGATGTGGATGCCCCCTCCCTGGGAGCATTCAAGGCCAGCCTGAGTGAGACTTTGAGCAACCTGGTCTAGAGGGAGGTGCCTATAACAGGGGGGTTGGAACTAGATTATCTTAAGTGTCACTTCCAACCCAAACCATTCCATGACTCCATATGATTCTATGAATGTATTTAAGAACATTCCTGACATTAAAAGAGGAAACTATTCTTAAGAAAAAAAAAAGATCTAAATTCACATTGTGTGTGGAAAAGGTCATGTGACATTTTCAGTAGAAAGGAATACTTAACTAATTAGAAATATTTGGAATATTCAGACAATGAAATTCAGTGATTGAATGCATATTTGTTGATTTAAATAGCTGCTGACTCACTGAAGCAGTGGCCATAGCAACAACATTCAGGCCAAGAGGTACCAGGGCATTCTCAAAGATTTTGTAAACAGTGCTCATGTGTAAGAGTTTAAAGTATTTATTTATCTCCCTGTATAAGTTCTTTTAGATCTGAAATTTGTCTGTATATCTCAGAACAAGCTACACTTACCTTCAGCACAGTTTAACCTTCTTCCCTTCACTGGTAGTGTTTTACCCTTGACAACAACTCACAAGTGATCTCCCTGTATTTATCTTCACTCAGAGTTTTTTCCCCTCCCCCTTCTATTTTCTCCTCCATTCTTTTGAAGGAGAGGATTGAGAAAGCAACATGATTCCTGCTGGTGTGAAACCACCACAGTCACACCCAGAAAAACCTCTACAGTAATATGTACCCTGCAATGCAACAGGACCAGTCAGTCAAATAAGACAGCATGTGATATATATTAGGTACACAGTCTCAGTAACATGATAAAGCACTTATTCCATTTGTACTCTCTCAGGAACTCCAGTGTAGGGGCAGCTTACTAGGATCAACAAGCATCTTATTATCATGAGCAAAAAAAGGCATGTGCATGCATGGTAATATAAAGTGCTATAATCTGTGATGGTATTATGATTTACATTATATCAGAGCCAATTCATACCAAACTTGACATAGAAAAAAAAAATCACAACTCTGACTTCGCCTACAGACCTGTTTGTTGAAGATTCAAAAATCTAGATAGGAAGTACATAGTTCTATTCCTGCTCTGGATGTTATAAGAAATGCAGTACAATTCCAAATAAAACTAACCATACTCGATTAAAAGCAATCTAAAAAAACATTCTGTTTTTAATTAGTGAACCTTAAGTATTATTTTAACATTTTTAGAAAAGTTACAACGTATTTGGAATCATAGATAAGTAAGTGATACAGCACTAGTCAAGCAGATTTGGTCTCTCCTCAGGTTCTCAGATGCATCATAACTTTTATGAAAAACAATTAAGGCATCTCGTGAATTTCCAGTACAATACCTGAATTAATCCCTTCTCCAATGGAAAAGCAATTAAAGTAAACTGAGATAAAGATAATCCAAAGTTGAACAAAGCAGTCATATAAACTACTTTTTAATTCTCAGTTTAGTTCAAAATAAAGAAGCCTGTGGACTCCTTCAATACAAAAACCTTTTCTTTTCTGTATGAAAAAACATCCAGGCTCTAACTGATCCCCAAAAGTACTACAGGTTCTTAGTCCTTGGAAGTACTTTACCTGTAAGCTCTTATAATCTGATTTTACATCAGGAAAGCCAGAAACATTACCTCCAACATTATAGAACTTTACAATACAAGACCAATACATTATGACTCAAGGTAAACACTCTACCTATAACAGATACATCTCCACCAGTAAATCACTAAAGGCAGTCTTCTGCCAGAAGATGCAAGTCACATTTAACCACAGCACATAGAATAAATTGGTTTGTAATATAGCAGATGATGAATTTTAAGAACTTACGTAATCAGTGATAATGCAGGGTTAAAGTCTTAATATATCACTAAATAGATCTTAGGGGTAAATACCATCACTGAAATTGAGCACACTTCATAAACAACTCTAAACATTTAAGTTATAGACAATTCATGTTCTTGAAAGTAAAAAAAAAATTGTTTGTGTGGTTTTGTTGATGTCATGGTTTAACCCAGCAGGCGTAACACCACACAGCCATTTGCTGACTCCCCACCCCAAAGTAGGTGGAGGAAAAAAAAATGGAAACAGAACTGAGTTGAGATATAAACTATTTACTATAACAGAAGTGGGAATGAAAACAAAAATGCAATAATAACAACATACACTAAAACAGTGCAATTACTCACTATGTGTTGATGGATGAGGAACAGCAATACAAGGACACCAACAACTACACCAAGCAAAAATCTGTCCCTAGCCACCTCCCTCACAGCTTTATGACCTTTCAAATGACATCACATGGTATGGAATAACGTTTGCCTAATTCAGGCTACCTGTCCTGGCTCCACTGCAGCTCCTCCTGCCTTTGGGCTGCAGCTCAGCCATGGGTGTGTTCCTGTCTCTCAGAAACAACTATGACAGTGGTGTGTATTCAACACTGTTTTGGCTGAAACTAGGATAGATGACCTTATTCAGAATAATACCTCCAGTTAGCCATGCTAGTATTGTGGTTAAGAGAAAACTGAAGAGAACAAAACATGAAAAACTTGAATATTTAAAAACATGTTAAGAATTTTTGAATACAGAAAAAACTATGGGTTATAAAACAATAATGAATTAATGTAATTATCCTCCTTATATGTTATTATTATTATTTGAGATGAGAGTCATGTCTGATGGATTCAAGTAGTTTATAAAACAGATATGTCCAACCTTTTGTCTTGCCACACTGAGTACAGAGGAATTGTCTTGGACTGTTGTTACAGCTAGCGCAAGCAGTACCAGATGGAACAAACTGTACTGTTATAAAGTAAGAGCGAAATAAAGATCTTACCGGTATCTAGGCTCGTGGAAAAGTTCCCGAAGGGAGGATCTCCAAATAGAGATCCTTTCTCCTGGAGAGTCAGCCCTTAAATGGGGGCGAGGAGGGGTGGAGCCATGCTCCACCCCTTCCAGTCACTCAGGTGAAACTGCATTCACCTGTGCCCCTGTGGCTGACTCAGTGCTTGCCTCAGGTGGTCAATCAGAGGTTCAGGCCATGATTCAACAGTTCCCATACAACTGTACATAAAAATATATATTTAATGTATATAAGCAACAAAGATTCTTTATTATTCTTTTTTATTAGAACATTAAAAAAGCACAATAACATCAGCTACTTAGACATGTATGTTCTAAAAGCAATAGAGTAAAGCAATTAATTGCTTAACAGAATAAAAGAGGCTGAGGCTGCCTTGCTGTGAAAGGCAGCAAGAGTTATTATGGGTACCTCTTCAGCAAATGGAAGAATTAATTTGGATGAAATGTCACTAACAGTTAAAGTCCAAATTGCTACAGGTCATAGTTCCATCCAGATATTAAACAACCCTTACAAATTAGAACAGAATAGTAATCAATTATGCATTAAATGATTGTTTTTTGTAAGTGAGCTGAGGGAAGCTTAACTTTTAAAAAACATGAATATTTAGTCTTTGATACCAATTACGAATGCACTGTTTTTACCTGAGTTTAAGCTTGAACTGAATTCATTTTTACCCTAGTCACTCACAATTATCCCTTAAAAGCAAACAAACAAACAAAAAAAAACACCCTAATAATTTTTCTTACCCCCTCAAATACAGTAGTAAGATGGAATCGAAGGGATGAATGCTCTGTTATGCCCACTGCACGATGACATCATCAGGTATGTATTTTAGGGGCATCATACTCAGTTTCCTTTCTCTTCTCTTTAGAAGGAACCCCTTACACTTCTGGGGGCTGCAAGTATTCTCATGTATGCAGTGGTTCTGTCTGCGCTACAGATGTGTCCCCAAAATCTTTTCTCTAAATGCCATGAAGGGCTGTTAGATTTGGCAGTAAGACTAATCTGGCATGTGTCAACACCAAATGTCATAGCTGCACATAGCTGGCCTGTAAATAATTCCTCAAATGGCACCACAGTAACCAAGGTAATAAAACAAATGGGCTGCCATTAAACATCAAATA
The DNA here is from genome assembly GCA_002909625.1 of Bambusicola thoracicus. Classification (NCBI taxonomy): domain Eukaryota; kingdom Metazoa; phylum Chordata; class Aves; order Galliformes; family Phasianidae; genus Bambusicola; species Bambusicola thoracicus. The sequence goes on along the minus strand of PPHD01000288.1, from coordinate 3,777 downwards.
AACAGTCCGGAGAAGATGAAATATACCATGAGAAAAAATGCATTCTCATTGTTTTGGGTGTGTGGGTGATTACTTCAGTTTCTGAAATTCACAGGAATCTAACAGGAAAAATATGCCACAAGCTTAAACTATAACAAAGGTTTTTATTTTTTGAGAAAAAGGATTTGCTGAAATGTGGAATTATTTTGAGGTGATCAAATCTTTTGAGCACAGGAAATATGATGCAGTGTCAGATTAATAAAGAAATATGGTTAGGGTTTGATAGAATTTTTGTCCTGAAGTAAGATCACAAATGAGTTATGAAATTTAAATGATCTTGATGACAATTTCTTAGAGGCTTGACATTTCTATATTAAAAATTTCTTTTTACAATTGGGTGTTGAATTATTTTTGAGTATTCTATCTGACTTAAGAGTTAGCTCATTAGAAATAAGGATTTTTTTCTTAAATAATTGGAAAAATGGAAATAGTGTACACTTCAATTAAAACCAGTTTCTTTTTAATATTAAGTCAGCTTCACTGGATCAGGTTTTAGAGGTTCATCTGGAACAATAAGGATTCATTATCTCTTTACCTCTCAGATTTGATGTGTTTTTCCACAAGCAAATATGCATAAAACTAAGAGCATAAGCTTTGCAAGGTAAATTTGACATTCAGATTCTGAATGAACATCCTAGAGGCAGAGTGAGTGGAGGGAATCAAATCTGGATGAACAGTCCAAAACAAATCTCTCTGTAGACAAGTTAATGTTATTTGTTTCATTTCCTAGATAGTAAAATGGGAGAACAACTGAATATACACTGTGATTGAACAAATTAAATTGACTGAACTCTCTCACAGGACTTGGAGAGATCAAGTGAATTTTTACACAACAAAGAATACACCCTTTTTAATATATGCAAAGATTAGGTGACGATTCAGCTAACAGAAAGCCAAGGTTTGGGGTGGCTGCAGCTGAATCCACAAGTGAGAAAGGAAAATTTATAACTCAGACAATCTCTGATAGATTTATCTTCTGTAAAGTGTTTCAGGATGTTACTACCCTAACCACCTGAACAACCTTTTTGCCAAAATCTGGTGTTCTGCAGAAAAAGCAGAAACTAAGTTATGTGTCCTTACAGTTACTTTGACTTTGATAGTCTCACAGCCTGGCTATGAGTATCCAGTTCCTGATGAAGCTGGGTTTTTATTACTGTCAAGCTGTAGCAACTGAAAAGCACCCCATTCTGTTGTAGCTATTGAGACGGTGGTGATCTCTGGCAGATAAGCTACAGGTAAATCTAGTGCATCAGATAGAATGTTAAATTAGTGTCTTCCCTCTGTCTGGGCACATACTGTTTTCCTCTGTTCTAATTATGCTCTAGACTCTTTTCTAACATTTGTCTGCATCTGCATTTAAAGGAAAAGAGAGATATAATCAAAGAAATAATTTTAACTACTCCTAGAATTAAATATATTTTCAGTCTAATTGTTTGTGCCTGCCTTCTCATACTTACATAATGATGAAGCTCACTGTCCTTTTAATGTTTCATCTCCAAAGTTGTTGCTACAGGCTTTGAAATAGGAGTTAACTGCATTTTGGAATGTAGATGAGCTGTGACCTATTTTTTTTTCCCCGAGTGCCGAAAGCAATGCTTTTCAAAACAAGCTGTATCAAATCAAAGATTTGCTGAAATTTATTAAGGAAAAATGTTCACTTTTAATCCATCAATGAAAACACAGTAATGTACTGCATGGTAGCGGATATATAACTGCTCATGTATGCTTATATGGTGAATGTTTTTCCCATGTACCTAATCAACATTATTCTCTGTAAGATCATCATTCTAATATTCCTGATAGAACATTTCTCAGCCACTATGGAGAAAGGAGTGCTGCTATTGTCCCACAGATACAGATTTTGTGCGTACTATTCTGAGCTAAAAATAGTATCATTGTCCATTCATTTAAAACAATGAAAATTCATAGGTGACGTTTGCAAGAAGTCATTTCTAATTCAGGTCTGCTTTTCAGAAAGAATAATCCTGTAATTGTGATGAATTTACATACTCATCCAGATCAGCAGACATAACTGAATATATTGAAATCATAGTTTCATGGCTGCTTTGGCTCACAGAATGAAGCTACCTACTAATTGAAAGGAAGGTAGCTAAGCACACTGGTATCCTGGAGATCAGTCTTTTCCTCATGCTTCCTATCGGCATTTTCTTTTAACAATTCTCCGTGCATCAGTTTTGTAACCATAAAAATGATATAATAAGTGTTCTTTTATCCTCTTATCCTATCTTCTCTGTTCAGATTGTAAGTTCACCAGGACCGAAATGTGTTTGAATCTATATATAGATTCTGTGTTATGTATCTGCACATTTATGTCTGATAGCTGTTTAATTAGGCCAGAGTGCTTTAATTCTCTTGCAATTCAAGAAAAAGAGAAGGAAATAAATTACTTTAAATCTTGGAAAAGTATAAAGATTAGACGTATTAAGTGCAAATGTAATGCATTAATAACATTCAAATACAGTTATAAACATTTCCCATATAGATTCAGTATTTTCAAATTCGAGCAAGACAACATACTTTCAAATAAATTATTTACCCGGAATGGTTATCAAGAGTAACAGAAAACAAACAAAGAAAAAAGTACTATTCCTCAGTCAATTAATTGGAAACACTCAAGAAAAACAGATTTTCCTTCGTTGTTTAAATGTAATTTAAAATTTCACTGTAGTTTTATGTAAAATTTGATCTGAGTTTTGTCTAACAGGTTTATAGAAGAAAATAAGAACTTTTCATGTTTTTATTAAATAAAAAATAGGTATTTTTAATAGATTTTTAAAAGTGGAGTTGAAAATTTATGTACATTTAGAATGAGATCAATACCATTTCCGGTACTAAACTGAACAGCCTCTTAATTTCTTAAATAGTTTCTCCTGTCTATCTATTGTTTTTGGAGCATTTATGTCTGATATTTACTATAACCATTGCAGATTTTATTTGATTTGCATTTCAGGTGGCTATCTGTCTACTTTCTAACTTTTGGCAGTAAATTTAAAGAACATCTAAGCATAAACAAAAACATTTATAGTTCTGCATCTCTCAGTGCAAGAAGTTACCTCTAAGCAATGGCAATTATATGGAAGTTTAAGAAAGTGACACCCCACCTATGGACCACGTCAAGAGCCATACGTGTTTAGCATCTAGGCTCTAGTAAGAATCATGTCAAACAGTTCTTGGTACTGTAAGTTCCTGACTGACCTAAATGAGCACTCTGATAGCCAGAGAATGGAATGTGGCAGTGTTGAAAAGACAAATAACTATTAAAACACAGCTGTATTATGAAAGTACTGAGATGACAGCTGCAGTTAAGACTGCTGCCAAAACAGTCCTTCTGAGGCTCAGTAACTTGCTAGAACCATTGCGACTCTACTAGCATCATCAGTTCAATCTTCTTTTACAATCCCAAAACAAAAGCACATCAACATATGTTGTAGATCTGTATTATGCATGCAGTTCCCAGCTTTAAAACAATTAAGTGGGCTGGCTTCAGACATGGCTGAGAAGTAACGATCTTTATGGATGGGTTGGTTTACCTAATTTAGGTCTGACACACTCTTCAGAATTACAGTGATTTAAAGACAAATTTAAATTATCTCTTTTTCTTCTCTGGAAGAGAACATCATCATTCTTATTTGCTAGTATAGGCAGACTAATGTATAAAGTGATAAAAAATGCAATAGAAATATTTCAGGATATATTATATTACATGTTATATACAAT
>PPHD01000287.1:72500-77332 GCA_002909625.1 Bambusicola thoracicus | reverse complement strand
ATTAAATATAATTTAATAATAATAATCAGTCCAAACTGATGGTTAAAAAGGTGCAAACTCCTTAGTTCTAAAAATACTGTAATTCCAAATGGCCTCGTTAACATTAATTATGTTGATTGGAGATGACAGAATGGACCGACAGACACAAGTTCAGGCAAATAATTGTCACGTTCCTTAAATCCATTTTTTGTGCACCTGAAACAGCCGAATTTACAGAATTATTCTGTGTTTTGGAAAGATTTTAGTGGAAGAATGATTTTTGTAATTAATTATTCCACTTTTATAAGTCATAAATGTCAACTATATCTTCCCATAAATTCTGCCATCCTCTCTGTCAGCCTTATTAAAATAAAAATTAAAAAAATTCAAAAACAGCCTGAAAAGGACCAATCACTTGAGAAATAAGAAAAAAATAAATGGCTTAGTATGCATTTAGCTCTTACAAATAATTGCATACCATACATGCACATCCATTTTATGTACTGATTTTTCAACTCTTCAATGCAGAGATCAACATGAACGCCCTTCTGCTCTGCAGCTGTTGGACCATCCCTTTGTGAAAGGAAGACAGTGAACTGTTCAGAACTCTTGTCAAGTGAGTATACATTTTCCATTATAAAATTTTTTTCTGCTTGTGCAGAAGATCAGAACAAACTGAAGTTAGAAGTAACAGCAGAACGCTCTACAAATTGGTTGTGTAGACAGTAAGTCTATTTTTAGACAGTGCTTAACATTTTTTTTCATATCTGTACTCATTGGAATGGGCATTCATTCACTATAAACACAAGGCCACACATTTTGTTGTTTCTGAGGAGATTCTAGAGGGAAAAAATCACTATCAGCAGCACATGGCAAGTAAGGTAAGTTGGGAGTGCCGATTTTCTGTAAAAGCCTATGGAACATGAATGGTATCAGCAGAAAGCTTTATGGATGCAAAAAGCTTTGTGACAGGTCTTCTCAAACTCTTAGATCTGAGTCTTTAAATGTGTCTGTGAAGATACTGTTGAAACTCCAAACCATGCAATTATGTTGGCGTAAAACATACTGAAGTTGTTGTTCAGCTAGATGGGCCTTTTAATTGTAGCTGGTGAATTGAAAAAACTAGGTTGTACACACATACCAGTCCTTCTTATCCTTTTCTGTGGAGGTTTATCAACCACAAGATACTGTGGTGATAATGACAAGAGATACCCAGCTACACACAGATATACCTTTATTAAGCTAACATCAAGGTAATTTCCTAGTCTCTCTAGAATTATGCAACTGAGATTTCAGACCATCCTTTCTTTATGAGTGCATGGCATTTTATGGACAGTTTTGGTCTGAGGTTGGAAGGGACAGCTGGAGATGGTGTATTCCAACTGCACTGCTTAGGGCAGGGCTGACGGACACAGGTTGCTCGGTTACTTGTCCTTTGGCTTTTGAGTATCACCAAAGATGGAGACTCTACAGCTCCTCTGGGCAACACGTTCCAGCATTCACATCTCCTCATACTGAAAATAAAATATTTGAGCAGACTGTCTTGTATTTCAAGTTGTGCCCACTTTTTCTTGTCTCACCACTGGATAACACAGTGGACTCTGGCTCTATCTTCTTGACTGCCTCTCATCAGGAACTGATACACATTGACAGGATTCTCTCAGCTGCTTTCATCAATCCAAATGACATGCTGTAATTCTCAAACTTCTGTTGGCTGATACAGAGCAGCAGAAGCATAGGAACATTACCTTTCTCTTGTTTGCAAAGGCTGTAAGGTGCCATTTGAATCACTAGAAAAACTACTACTAATTTTCAATGTCCTTTACCTGAAACAGGAGAATAAATTTTATTCTGAGACTTGAACTATTTTGAGAAACACTTGAGTGAGCACCACGTAGAGGACATAGAACAGTCTTAGTCTGCACCACTTTACAGCTAGTTACACTAACTAGCTACTACCTACTAGTAACTGAATGCAATGAGAATAAATTTGAAAAATATTATGATACATTAATAGAAGATCATGCAGGTATTAGCATTTACACTGTCCTCTTTATGATGGGGCTTCTTTCTCAGTACCGTTCAGATTTTGGGAGAGTAAGACACAAAATGTGGTGAACTTTACGATGCTGTGAGGGGCTAGGCTCTAGGAAGAAAGCCCTCGAACTTTTGGGGGCTGAGCCCTCTAAAGTTAAAGGCCCCGACTTCTGCACCAGCAGCAATATAAAGAGTGGGTGTTTCACACAATGGAAAGAAATAAAGCAACAAAAAGTTGGTTTGTAGAAGATCAACTTTCTGCAGAGTGTTAAACTCTTCAGTTACTTAAATAGCTTTTAAATCTTATATTATTCCAGTAGCCTGACTTCAGAAAGCTATTCAGTCTAAATTTTATAAAAATGAAGAGAAATCAGTACTTCTAGCAAAATTCTTTATTAATAGTTTCTGTAGGTATGATGTCACATAACAATAACAGAACATCATGCCAGTATAAAGAGAAATCTTAGCATTACAGAAATCTTCAAAGTTTAAACAGTTATCAGTCCCACTTTGAGGAATACCAGCTGGTCCTCATGTCAAAATCCATGGTAACTTGAGCATCTTCACACTAAATTACCTTGCTGAATAAAGGTAGAACCCCTGGCACATGAACTCAGGTAGGATGTACATAATTCCATAATGTATATTAATTCTTCTAAGATTAAGGTCTCCAAAAAGGCTGCAAAGTAAACATGAATTTTTACTTAGCATGAAGTGATATTGAAATGAACAGGGAAAGAGTGGGAATGCTTTAGGACATGCAATTAATTAAACATGTTCAGAGCTATGAACCTCCTCCTTATACACATCTTATATTCAAAACTAACATCCTCTGTTAAAGTCTGAGTTCCCTACTATTCACGTTAGTAACTGTTACTTAAGAGTCTGAATGTAACAGTTCAGCTAATTGAAGTTAATTTCCATCTTTTTAATAAGCACTAAAGTTTGTAAAACCTGAACCTGAGAACTTTACCAAAATATGAAAGTGAATTTTTGCTTTTGTTTAACCAGAGTTAGAGAAGAAGATTGTTGTCTAATGCCAGTACAAAGATTCTTTAAGCATGCTTGAGAACCAGGGTTATGTGATTGCATACCGGCCCTGTGCTCAGCACAGCTAAATAAACAGTCATATTGATTTAGGGCATCGTGGATAGCTCAGCTGGGTCTGGCATAGTAGAACAGACAAGTCTGACAACTGCATATTTCTTACTTATGGAGATTAGAGATTTTTCACATCAGAATCCAGATAATTCAGATAACCCATTAACAAGGAGAACAGTTGAAAAACCTTAAATCCTTTATTTTTTGGCCATGAGTGACTCTGAAAAGGGACACAATTGCCTTATGATTTATTGTATTTAAGGAGGGCAAGTTTTTTTTTTTTTTTTTTTTTTTTTTTTTAATATATAGCACAGTATTTATTCCTAAAACTGTGGGCCAGAAGCAAGAGGTGAAGAATGCATTATAAAAAGCATGCAGGCTACCAGGGAGCAGGTACAGCTACTCTGTAACACCAAGATTCCTCAACATTTGGAGTTAAAATTCAAGCATGTGAAAGCACGTCCCTTTACCATTTTAGAGGATACCTATTATTTATTCTATGCAATAACATTTAAAGCTCTGAGCTGTCACTCAGGAAAATGTTAGCTTTCTTAAGACTTGCCAACCCAACTATTCTGCACTGGTCTCGAAACTACAGACACCAATGACATCAAAATATTCCTCTCAAAATTCATGCACTGATCTTTTTCTCAAGGACACAGACATCAAGCTCAGAAAACCCACAATCTTTAAGATTCAGGCTCAAAACTATAATAATCTTGCACACCTTTCTCACAAAGTTCAGCAGGAACTGGTGCTATTTGCTACAACCCTATCTCAAGTCCAGTTCTCACATACAAGCTAAAAAGATCAAAATCTCTCCTGAGGAAATGATTTCAACCCCCAGAGCAGACTAATCTTTTCTCTCCTATTTCCTAAAGGGACCCATGCCGTGAGGCAGCTTCAGAAAGTGAGGTTTACAGGTATTGCCAAAACAGCCTCTCAACTATGGCAAGCAAATTGGTTCAACTTGAGTGGGGGAACATAGAGGAATCAAAACCAAGTACTTCTAACTTTTACGAGTGAAGATTATTGATTTAAGTTCATTCTGTTCAGCTCTGCAGGATATTCCTTCTCCAGGAATGTCATTCCCTGCAGCAACGTGAGGGAGAACTTCTGGCTCTCCCCTCCTGTCCCCCAAAGTGTAAGGAGTTAAATATTTCAGAGAAAGGATGGATTAATTAGCTAGCTCATTTTATAGTAACTTGAAAATCTTTTAAGACGTCTCTTTTTAGATCTCATTATCAGTTTGTGTATTTACAACTACAATTAAAGAAAGCAAATGCATTGTTTCCTCAATCCCCTTTACACAAGGAAGACTAGGAACCTCTCCATCCGTGGTTTTACAAAGACAAGGTTCCTGTCACTCCCCTCTTCCCCTCCCATTTCCCTCCCCCCAGCCATGAAAGTAACAGAAAAACCAAAGCAGTATCAATCACGGCCAATCCCTTTACAATTAAATTACACACAGGCAGAGTGTGGGAACAGATAAATGCATCTCTTCAGATGCCATAAAACGTCTAGAATTTGCCTTTGTTGTGTGCAAATACTATTTACCACGTGTTCCTAAACCTGAGCACCATACACTAAAGGAGACAAAGGAAATACATTATACTTCAAATTTAAAAGTAATTCACTACTTCATTGATTTAATGGAAAACACTATTTTTGCTAGTAACAAAAAAGGGATATTTGCATCTACAAATGAAGTTGGA